>OX457038.1:74836353-74986353 GCA_949752735.1 Lumbricus terrestris | reverse complement strand
GAATAAGCCTACCTATTGTCGTTAAGTATAAGTTAGGAACTGGACTCAAAAGACACAAACAGGAAACACAGGAGTTTACATGGATATAAATTATGTTAAATGACGTTTAACGGTTTAGAGACTACATGTACGTGAAAAGACACAGAGTCTACCCTGTCCTCTTGAGTTGGAAACTGGACTCAAACGATGCAAACAGCAGACACAACAGACGTAACACAACAGGAATCTCCATCTGAAAAACGAAATTTACATACATGTACATGTAGATAATGTCAAATAATTTTATGGACATTCGCAGTAGAAAAATAATACTGGTAAGCTGCGCAATGTTGGACTCGGTCAAATTTTCGCCTACTTTCAAGATGAATCTCTAGCCACCGCCTGCTTTTAGAGACGCAGTAAAATGAATGACTACATGCTTTGCTTTGAAGACAACGTTTGTTATCTGCTCGATTAGCTATAGAACGCATTTGAATGCATTTGAACGCATTTGAACTCGGCATTCTTTCTATAGGGCCTAGCGTTTGTCCCTATCCTTACCTTTAATGGATTGAATGAAGCTTATGTGTGGTTGCACTGAATGTCTTTCTGTACTATGTTTTGAGCTGCTAAGGTTTCGTCCTGTGTTGTTTCCATTTGACTAAATTATAGCCTACATCGCTTGTTGTGACATTCTTATCTGATTTCTAAATGAAATATCGTCGGCGGTGTAGCTCGTTGTATGAGCCACTGTGATCCGTAATCTATTAGACAAAATACTTGTTTCGTTTCAGTCTATAGACCTGCTGCTATCACAGCTGCATTGTGAATGCTCTGATCGACAGGTAGGCCTAGGCTATTATTTAGAAACGACACATGCCTAGAGCCTAGTGCCTATTCACCTTCACCGTGCAATCGTTCCTCCACTCTTCTTTAGCACCCAAATATATTTGAACTTGGGATCAAGACGAAGAAGAAACGGAACATTTTACGCCTACAAAGCCACAGAGAAACGAGAAACTTAGGCGCAGCTAGTCAGTAGTTAGGTGAAGATGCATTAGATCTGGGACTTTTATCCATGGGCGGAGTTTGGTTTCCGTTCTAGGGGGAGGGGACTAAAAATAACTTGGTTTTTTGGGGGGCGGAGACTTAGTTCAGAACGAGAGGCGCCGACATAATATTATTTTCTCGAGCCAAAAAAGTTGATTAGGCTACCTTTGTTAGGTATTCGGTTTCAAATCTGGTGAAAACTATACCTTATCACGCCCCAAAAAAGTTGATGACATTTTAAAAGTCATTCGCTTGAAGTTTCGTGTGAAAAGAGCCTTATCAATATAAAAAGTTATGACTTTGAACCTTCTTGGGGGGGGGGGGGGGTAAGTCCACGAAAAGATACAATTTTCACGGTCAAAAAGCTGAGTTTGGACCTTCGTGAGGGCTTAGCCGCCTCTAACCTCTGATAAACTCCGCCCATGCTTTTATCATAATATGGATAATTATGAGGTATGAAACCGCAACGTGTCAGCCAATCGGAAATCGTCTTTCTGACGCGTCACAGGCCATGTACATATACGTGACACGTCTGTTCTGGCCCTAAGCAAGGTGATTTTGAACAGTCACGGCGGCCTTTTAGTCCCGGATACAGCCACAAGCATAATCTTGGTCAATGACCAAATTTTCGTTGGATTCATTTCGCTTCGATTTTTAGTTCCAGATTAAATATTCAATTCGTGAAAATCCAGTGAGAATCAAAGAGTGAGATTCGTTTATATTCTGCTTGGATTGTCGTTTCATCAGCTGTTTCATAATAATGAAAACTTAAAGCAGTGGGCGATAGACCCACCGTTTTAAAGCAGCTTAAATAATTGCAGAAATCGTTCTTTATTAAGTAAACTGCAGTCCTCCAGGACTCTTATCGGACTCATTGCAGCGCAGTCAAATCATCGAGCAATAGAATTTAGTGCTTGCTTGGATTGAAAGTCCTGCGACGCGAGGACCCTGTCTCCCAGAACCTTACGATTTGTCCAGAACCGTTTCCTGGGTCTGAAAATTAATGGGTATTGAATGGTCTTTCTATTGTCTATGTTCCTCTAAGACACAATGGGGATTTCAAGCTCATGTAGGCTAACTTTTAGATCTGTTCTAAATATTTTGATGAGATTTGGCCATCATGTGTAAATATGAATTATCTTTAGGCCTGTTAAATTTCATTTCGAAATTCTTACTTCTGGCCAAAATATTGCCAAAAAATCGTAGGACGGGTCTTTTTTATGGTCCACCCTGTTTAGGACTGCATAATACTCGTTACATACAACAATATAAAGAATGTGCTTTTGCAAAGTTGCAAATGAAGATCATGCGCTTATATTATATGCTTAGCCTACTCATAATGTAGTTGCTACCCCACCTCTTACTTGCTCAGTCACTTACTTACTAGCCCATCACTTACCTGATGCGTTTGCTTACTCATCTAAGCTGGCTTGTTCTATACACTGCGCATCTGGATTGTGGGTTGACTGTAGTACAGTGCCATCCAATTGATTAGTGTTCTTATCCAATCAACCGAAGCGCCTTTGACTTGAGGCAGATAATGCTTGGTGCGTATGAAAGGTTTCAGGATAAATGACGAAGTGCTTTGCGCTACATAATCTCGACGATTACAGATCTTGAATTGAAAATAATCAGCAAATGATCTGGGTGTAATCAACGCAACAGCGTCCATCATCCAAGTAGATCTTAATCAGGTTTTCTGTATGAAATCCTCGAATATTATTTTGTCCATTACAGACACGTTGACTTCCGTTGTAACCAGGTCTTCTCGTTGACTTTCCGTCTATTGCAGAGGTAAGATCCTGCTGTTCAGTAGCGCCATGAAACAACTTCGTAAAAGCGATATGGCCTGCAGGAGGCGCGTAGTTCCATTGAAATTGCAATGACTACACGATACACATTGTAATATATTATACACGTGTATAATAATATATATTATATAATGCTAATCACATTAATTTTTTTAATTGATGCGAGATCCGACTCCTCGCTTTACACAACTCGCGTTCATGGGCGCCCGCACAAAGGGGTAACCCTGGAAAATTGACCCATTTTTTATCTACTATATTTTGGATTTAATGATTTTACTCCATTATCAACCATTGTATTGTATTATAGGTCTATCTGACCATTTATAAAGCGCTTCTGGCAGTATGAACCTTTCAGATAAGCTCCCAGTGCGTTCAACCTCGAGAAAAGGCAGGTGTCTTAGACTAGAGAATGACGAGGAAAGACTACCAAAGAAGATGGCAGAGCAAACTGATGGGGGAAGACCATTCCATATGGAGAGACCAATGCAGGCAAATGATGATCTGGATGTGGCAGAAATGGGTAGAAGTAGTATATAAGATCATAAAGATACTTCGAAGCAAGACCAATTTGAGACTTAGAGCGCCTCTGAGGAGTTCTCCTGAAGTGGCGCGGTGGTGTAGTGGGTATGTTCGTTGCCTTGCAAGTTCGAATACACCTCAAGTCACCGCGTAGGTATCTTGGGCAAGTCCTTCACACGCAATTGCTCAGCGCTTCGGCTTGAAACTCCGATGCAGTGTCTGCTCTGTAGTCGGGAGCGCCTCTGAGTAGGAGCTTGAAAGGGCGCTATAACAAATGCACATACAATAAATGTACGATTACAATTAAAATTACAATTAGTTGGAGGACCGCCGCTGATGGCTGCGAGCGGGTGCTGAGTTTTTGTCCAGTTGATTCAACAGTCATCCACCGGACATCAGATCGACCGTCTCAATTGGACTCTATCAAATCCAAGCTTAACTTATCTTATCCGTTTGCTAAGAGTTATCCCGCAGTTAGCCGTTCGTGAGGCGCCCTTGTAGCGGTGTGGCAGTGTTACGGTGTCGCATAAATTATTATTATTGTTATTGTTTTTATTATTATTATTATTAGTAGTAGTATTATTATTATTATTATTATTATTATTATTATTATTAGTAGTAGTAGTAGTAGTAGTAGTAGTAGTAGTAGTAGTAGTAGTAGTAGTAGTAGTAGTAGTAGTAGTAGTAGTGGTAGTGGTAGTGGTAGTGGTAGTGGTAGTGGTAGTGGTAGTGGTAGTGGTAGTGGTAGCAGTAGTAGTAGTATCATCATTATTATTATTATTACAATCATTATTTATATTATTATTATTATTATTATTATTATTATTATTATTATTATTATTATTATTATTATTATTAACCCCTTTGACAACCCGACTCGTACCTCCTTCTGAGTATACCATTTGAACAGCCCTTTGACTCGATGAATATTAAAGATGGTGACTGCGATTGACTCTCTAGTGGCGCTTTAGAAGTTTAGAAATTACGATTAGAATATAGAAGTAGCTATCTAGAGGGAACATGAATGGATAACTGATTGAAAAACAGGTGTCAGTTTTCCAGAGGCAAGTGGACTTAATTCGCCCCTTCAGGAGCCTGCGTTTTAACTACTGCTTTTTAATTTTTTAACAAATTTCTTCGCACTAAAAAATCTATTTATATGAAAAATTTTAAAAACGTGAAACTGAGAAATATTCACTAAAAAGCTCTTAGCAAAATAGGCTACCTATGTATGTTCTTAATTTCCTGCTTTGCATTTTTAAACCTCTTGCTATAGGCTACAAGCTTTTGTAACCGTGACCATCGTGCTTGCCCCTCCTGGAAAAATTTATGCGGGCACCCATGGTGGGGTCTCCTAAAGTGTGGGGGCCTCTGTTCGGCTGACCATGTCGAACATGCCTTAATCCAGCCCTGATTCGAAGCAATCTAAACTACGGTTATATTTTTCACATTGAACTGTGTATTGCAGATGAGGATCTTTTATGTGTGGGTGCTGGTAGGCCTATTCACCTTCTTGCAACTTCAGCATTCTGCAGCGTGGTTGTGAGTTCAATTCAATTCATTTCGCTTTCGCTTTTATCGCAACAAGAATACAAAAGATGACAGCAAAATTATAAAATATGCATGCATAAAATATGTAGGCCTAGTGGCTACAAAGGGACCCTGACGGGCCTATTGGTATTGTATTCTATTATGCTTTGTTTTAACAGTAAAACGTCTAAGTGTTACATGTAGATTGAGCTTTGACAGGGCCATATGCAGATGAATTCCTAGTGATATGCGAATGGATGTCAGAGAGGTGAGGTAGGCCCTAGGTACATTTGAAATACCGAAGGAAGGAGACCGTGTTCGAGTCGAAAGAAGAACCTGCAAATTCGTAGATCCTTTTTCTTGTCTATTTTCAGGAGGTGAACCTCACTAAAGGAAGGGCCAGTGTTCCCATCTACGAATACCCGCTAGGTGCCTATTATACGAACAGCCTTCTTCTGTCGCCTAAGATTATATATATTAGTTTACGAAGCCTAGATTCATATGTCGATGCCCAAACCAGGTTGTAATACGTGAGGTAGAGGTAGACGAGGGCATAATATAAATTCATTCTAATTGTCTTTGGTAAGATATGCGGGAAATAATGTCAATATTCTTAGCAACTTGAGTTGCATTTCGATTAATATGAAATTTCCAGGTCAAATGTTGATCAATATTATGCATACCTAAGAATTTCGTTGACTCAACTTGATTGATGGAAACATCATCAATAAGCAAACAAAGAACGTCACTGAGGATCATTTTCCGGTGGGGTTTAAATAAAATAAAGTTTATTTTTTCAAATTAAGGATGAGTCTATTTGCAGAGAACCAAGCAGCTATGCTAATCAGCTCAAGTTCGCAGTTTGAAATAACGTCTGCCATGCACCACACTAATCTCTTGTAAGCTGGATGTGCTGATTAAAAGTGCCAGGGACGCTATGCTTATGCATTGCTGCAGCTACGCGTTGTTCTTGGACCAATCGGAACTTAGTGGGTTCTACTAATAGTAGTAAAGTGGCAAATGTTCAACTATTGACCAATGACCATCCTCTTGGTTGGCAAAAAGCTGTTGAAGATCTATTGCCATCAGATTTCATATGGATAGAATAAATCAATTCTTACAGTCAAGTAGAATAGGCCTACAGCATCGCTGCATGCGGTTGCTGCTGTCTAGTGTCTAGGCTATGTCTATGAGCAAAGCACAAAATGACGTAAATTTGACATCGCGATTCAAGGTCACTCATCAGAATGGATTGTTGCACTTTAAGCTTATTCCACAAGTTTGCCAGAACTGTTGTTCAGAGCTGTTGCGGAATAATTGCAAATTTTTTTGTCATGATTGTTATCTAAGAGCTGTGCAAAAAAATGTTTGGTTTCAGTGCACTGTCATAAAACAAACTTTTGACATGCACTGCTTTTCTTGATTATTTGACATTTTGCCATAATGATTATAGCAGACAATGAGTTTGTTTTTTGCATCTTGATTTGTTTACCTACAGATATGCTTAGTTTCATGATTACTTTCATTTTCATGAGGCAGTTGATTTATGTCAGCCTTGAAACTTCACGTAATGTAGGCTATCGTACTCATTTGTGCCTAGCGCCCCCAAAATGTGGGCGAAAAGAAAAATATTTCTAATAACGTGTAAAAAAACTTTTACGCTGAATGGTGCTTTGCACTGAATGTCATTAGTTAGAAATAACACAATTTTGACGCTTTGATGAAAACACATGCGGGCACTTATTGGCTAATACAATTACAAATAATGATTATAATAATAATAATAATAATAATAATAAAAATAATAATAATAATAATAATAATAATAATAATAATAATAATAATAATAATAATAATAATAATAATGATAATGATAATGATAATGATAATGATAATGGTAATGGTAATGGTAATGATAATGATAATGATAGTAGTAGTAATAATAATAATAATATTAAGGTAATGACGTCACCAGCGGACAGTGAGAGCTGAAATTTATAGACCTCCTGGTTTTAAAACAATATTTTGCGAATCGCGTGATCGTTAGCAATGGATTTTATCACCATCCGAAAGATCATCGTCTCGTGATTCGATTGGTACGTTTTAGTTTACCCGTTTCGCTAAGATCAAGACACGTTTGGTGAAACGACCAGGTTTCTGTTCAGTACGGTTGGAAACTAATTTCTTCATAACGTTCAACGCGCCATTTAAATTTATCCATCTTGTTTAAACCGCTAGCCATGACGCAATCGTTACCATGACAACGTATTGTGTCGAGACGGCGGATTATGTCACATCGCCTGGTCGAACGTCACAAAAATCGAAAGGCGTCTGCAGTGTATGCAGATCGCTTAGACAGCTACACAACAAGGACGGGAAGGTTCATCTACACGGTCCTCGAAATCAACCGTGTCCAGGGTCGCATCGGCTACCTCTCGGTGCGAGCCATAGCCAGGGTGACAATCAGGAGATAGTCGATCACCGCCAGACGGATAAGGTTGAGTCGACGCCGCCAGATGCAAATGCAACTTTGGATTACATAGATGGAACGCCCATCAACGGTTATCAACCAATTCCCGCAAGTGATTACTCTAAACACCCGTGCATACAGTTTAAACTCCTGCGACACATCCCGAAAGGAGCCCGATCCTGCACAAGTCAACTCTTGACGACCATCATCAACCGACTCATTTCAGATCCCACACAACTGGACAGCTGGAGATGCCTTCTGAGCTTCGGTGCAGTGATACTAGAGCAGCCAAGACATGGAGGCAAGCGTCATAACCTGACCTCTATCATTAAGAAAAGGACAACAGAATTCTTTGACACCTGGCACACCAAGACAGAAACTTTATTCGATGATGAGCAACAGCTTCCCCAGACGAGGAGGAATAACAAAACCTACGGCAGTGATCAGTCCCTCGCGGCGGCAGTATCGGCAAAACTAGAAGATGGAAATATTAAAGCTGCCGCAAGGATACTTTGTTCAGGTGATACTCCTGCCGTGATCTGTGAACAGACATTCGCAGATCTTCAAGCAAAGCATCCAATCCCACCATCGGACCATCGGACTGCTCCACTTCCACCTGACTGTCAGGCGATCCAACTTACAGAGTCGGAGCTGCGTGACCTCATCCGTACATTTCCAGCTGGGTCGTCGGGGGGCCCGGATGGACTACGACCACAACACCTTCTGGAGATGATGAAATCCGAGGATGGAGGCCATGCACTCGTCTCTGCAGTCACAGCACTGATCAACTTATTGCTGAAAGGTATTTGCCCGCAGGAAATCAGACCGATACTGTTCGGTGGAACGCTGTTCGCTCTCAAGAAGAAAACAGGTGGCCTCCGACCCATAGTGATTGGATACCTATGGCGCAGATTGGCCTCCAAGGGAGCCAACTCTCACTCAGTGCCCAAGATTTTGTCTTACTTATCACCTAAATAATTAGGTGTCGGTGTTCCAGGCGGAGCGGAAGCTGCAGTTCATGCTTCACGTCGTTTCCTGGCTGAGCTGGATTCAAACGCCGTCTTCGTGAAGCTGGACATTTCAAATGCGTTCAATAGTCTGCATCGGGATCGTATGCTGGATTCTGTTAACTCTCTTCTACCAGAGATCGCATCTTACTGTCATATGGCTTACGCAGAGACTTCTAACCTAAAATTTGGTAAATACACGATAGCGTCTATGGCCGGCCCACAACAGGGTGATCCGCTTGGCCCTTTGTTGTTTTGTCTCCCGCTCCAACCGGCTCTCCTCAAGTTGACTTCTCCTCTAGCCTTCGGATATTTAGACGACATATCCTTGGGTGGTCCTTTAGCCATGGTGGAAGCAGACATAATTTCGCTGGAGATGGAATGTGCAGCATTGGGCCTTGTATTCAACAGAGCAAAATGCGAAGTGACAGCCGTTGATATGCAGTTAGTCACACGCATCGGTTTTAGAGAGTTCACGTGCGTGAACCCAGACTACATCTGTCTCTTAGGAGCACCACTCTCCACCGGGTCGGCTCTTCAAATCGCACTCGACACCAGAGTCGAGGAGCTGAAAAGAGCTATGGTTAGACTAGGCCTAATAGCGCGCCAAGATGCGCTGCTTATTCTCAAAAGCTCTTTGGGCTCCCCAAAGTTACTATACAGTCTGCGTTGTGCGCCGTGTGTGGATCACCCCACCTTGCTAGAGTACGACCAGTGTCTTCGAAAGGGCCTTGAAGACATTTTAAACATCAATTTGTCAAATTCTCAATGGCTTCAGTCCACCCTCCCCATCAGCATGGGAGGACTAGGAATACGTAGGGTGTCTTCGCTGGCGCTTCCCGCCTTTTTGGCATCTGCCGCGAGCACCCTCGTCCTCCAGTCTGACATATTCGGAATGCTCGACTATCAGCCGGACCCGCAGGTGGAGAAGCTGATGGCGATGTGGCAGGAAGAACTAGGAATCAAAATCACAGAAGACTTCCCAACTCAAATGCAATCTCAATGGGACAACCCACTACTGCAAAAGTCATTCTCGGAACTATCCAACTCACTCACCGATAAATGCGACCAGGCCCGTTTGAATGCAATCACGACTCAGCATGCCGGAGACTGGCTGCACGCCTTGCCGATCACGTCTTGCGGTTTAAGATTAAGTGACGAAGCTTTGAGGGTGGCAGTTGGATTGCGCTTAGGAGCTAGCATTTGCGAACCACACACATGCACCTGTGGTTCACTTGTCACAGCAAGGGGCGAGCACGGTTTGTCTTGCTCGCTAGGTTTTGGCCGTATGGCCCGCCATGGTACACTGAACGATTTGATATACCGTGCTATTATTAAAGCTGGATACCCGGCGGCCAAGGAACCTCAGGGTTTGGTAAGATCGGACGGCAAACGACCGGATGGAATCACGCTCATCCCATGGAAAGCCGGCAGAGGTTTGGTGTGGGACGCCACAGTGGTGGACACATTGGCACCGTCTTACCTTACTGCTTCAGCCATCCGAGCCGGATCAGCAGCTAGCCTGGCGGAGGAAAGAAAGAACCAGAAATACAGTGCCCTCCTTGACGCTCATGTTTTCGTCCCGGTGGCTTTGGAAACCCTAGGCCCAATCAACAACAAAGGCCTAGACTTCATCTCAGATTTGGGCCGGCGTCTAACACAAGCAACCGGGGAGCCCCGAGAATCAAGTTTCTTGTTCCAACGTATTTCAATGACAATACAACGCTTTAATGCTGTGGCTTTCACAGGGTCGTTTATTAAGCCCTTAATTGACATGGATGAGGGTGGTTTGACTCGCCCAATCGCACACAGCTGTTGCACTGTTTGACTGTTTGCAATAATTGAATTGTTGAATCAATAATAAACGGATGAAATAATAATAATAATAATAATAATAATAATAATTTTGAAATCCCGAGGAATCCTAGGTACCTCGGGTAAAAAAAAAAAAAAAAAAAAATAATAATAATAATAATAATAATAATAATAATAATAATGACAATAATAATAAATAATAATAATAATGACAATAAATGAGTAGAATCAGTTGATATAAAAGAAAAGAAAGGAACCGACGACGACGACGACGACGACGATGACGATGACGATGACGATGACGATGACGATGACGATGACGATGACGATGACGATGACGATGATGATGATGATGACGATGACGATGATGATGATGATGATGATGATGATGATGATGATGATGATGATGATGATGATGATGATGATGATGATGATGATGATGATGATGATGACGACGAAGATGATGAGGATAGTATATATTGCAAAATATCTGGTCCTGAATACAATCCTGCATTCCTTCGTGTGTTTCTTGACAGTTTTAACCAAAGGACCGATGAGTGGAACAAATATTGTCTCAAGTGCGAATACTTGCACGAAGTTGTATTTTGGAAGTGCGCGGATAACGTAGTCATCGAAAGAAATAAGTGCAGGATGGCTTTGCATTTGCCTCCCTATAACGTAAGTGAGCCATCCAAACGCGCTGCAGGCCGGAGCTCGATTTAAGTCAACGAAAAAATTCGGAAACTTGCAATTAGCACAAGATGTGTTTCACGAAGCTTTGAAAATTTCTATGAGACGTTTGTGGACATAAACGAGGATTGAAAATTCAAATGATTGGGTTCTTCTACTTGAAGTTTTGAAATTTTATATAGATGTAGCCTACACTTTATTACAGCGAGAACAGGAAATAGAGACCAAAACAAAAAAAAACAAAAAAATAACCGGAAGAAACGAAGAAAATGAGTAGATGGAGAGGAGAAGTGAGAGACCAATGATGATGAGCATAGGCGTAACGTTCTATTGTGACGGTGGTGTCCAGTCACCACCACTTTTAAAAGTGGTGGTGACAGCCACCACCGCTTTTTGGTCCCACAAGGAAATATTTTGTTAGAAACATGAAAGTATTTGGCTGTCTAACATAATAAAGGCTATTTATAATTAACATGGCAATGGCGTCAATGCTGATAGCCTAGAAGCCTCCATTGTCCACATTCCACAGCGTGTTCATTGTTCACAGTCATGGCTTAAATCATAAGGAGGGAAGGAAAGGAATTCCCTACCACTTTAAATTTGGGAGGAAACGTGAAGCAATTCTCTCCCACAAATCGTTATGGCTCCGATCGAGGCAGAGCATGGCACGCCAACATCCTAACAAAACCTTCTGGAATCATTGTTATTATCAAAATAGCATTGAAGGGACCTCCGTACCTTTACCCCTCCCCCCAAAAAATGCTGGCTTAGACTTTAGGGAATGGTCAGCAAGAATAGAATAGGAAGAACCTGGATAACAATTTGTGACAGAGCTGTTTTTTTGATTTATTTATCCGTAAGTGGAAAGATCGTGGAGTTCGCCAGCGATATAGAGGAAGGTGGGGTAAAGAGTTAGAATGGAGAAAAGAGTGAGAGAGTTCTCACCAGAGCTCATACTAAATTTGTATATTGGGAAGGGTACAGCGCAGAGGTTCTCAAACTGTGCACACGGGATACGCCAGGCGCCGGTTAGGGGTAGGCTAAAGGGCCTAGGCGAAAAATTCCAGAAATATCAATTTTCTTTGTGTTTATGGACTTTGTGTCCATCTTTCTTTGATTAGCAAAAATTTTTAACGTTGCAACATATAACAGCATCATCATTATTTTATTTCTTTCACAACATATAAATTAGACTCACATACATGATTGTATAGATAAAGCGTAGCTACGCTTTATCTATTCTGTGATATAAGCTTAGTGCATGCAACATATTTTTGTTTATGTATAGGCCTATTATTACAATTTATGAAACAAATGGTGCTTAAACGTGAGCCAGAAATTCTCAGCGTAGGCCTTTGGCCTAGAACTCAAGGGGAGAGCTGAACAGGCCTAATATTGGGTCGACCATCGAGGCCAGCGGAGACGCCTGCTTTTTCCGCCAACGACTTCCTTGACGTGTTTGCAGCAAAGACCGACCGTCTTCGTGCGTCTACTGCCAACGCTCCTCCTCCTACGTTCTCATCAACGACGTCAGTCTTCGACGGCTTCCGACCCATCGTGAATTCGGATCTTCGCTCAGTTTTTGCATCTGTTAATTTGAAATCATGTGAATTAGACCCTCTACCTCCTTTTATTATTAGTGACATTCTTGATGACATTGCAGTTTTCTTTGTGTATCTTTTCAACAGGTCACTTGCTGAGGGCTGCATTCCTGCCTCACAAAAACGGGCCTTAGTCTTTCCTGCACTCAAGAAGCCCAATCTTGACCCTAGTCTCAGTCAAAACTATCGACCAATCTCAAACCTATCTTTTCTGTCCAAGACTCTTGAAAGACTTGTGTCAATGCAACTTCTCCCCTACCTTGAGCAATCGGGACTCCTTCCATCCCACCAGTCTGGCTATAGGGCTAACCACTCCACGGAAACAGCCCTCCTCTCTATGCTTTCTGATATATACTCTGCTGTTGACAAGTCTCAAGTCACTCTTTTGGCTCTTTTCGACGTCTCTGCAGCCTTTGACATGGTTGATCATGAGATTCTATTGCAACGACTTGAAACCTCGTGCGGACTCCAGGGTTCTCCTCTTCTTTGGTTTCGGTCCTACTTGTCTGATCGCACCCAAATGATCATCTCTGGCGACTCTAGGACTCAGTGGGTCCCTGTTGTCTTGGGTGTTCCTCAGGGTTCTGTCCTAGGCCCACTCCTATTCATCCTTTACACGGCTGGTATTACCTCTCTTTTCCCTAGTAACTCTGCAACTGGTCACCTTTTCGCTGATGATGTCCAAGCCTATGTCCATGGAACCCCTTCTGCTCAACTCCTTCTTGCAAGTCGAATTGACGCTCTATCTCGAGATCTTCATCTGTGGATGTCGTCTAATCGTCTTTCTTTGAACTCTTCCAAAACCCAGTTGATTTGGTTTGGCACTCCTAAGCAGCTTCAAAAACTCGACTATTCACTGCTCTCTCAAACTTTTCCTCACTTTAACTTCTCCTCCAGTGTTCGAGACCTAGGTGTCACCCTTGATAGTTCTCTTACCTTCACTGAGCACATGGCCAATCTTACTCGCTCTTCCTATTTCCAGCTAAGGCGTCTCAGGGCTATTCGCAAACCTGTCTCATCATCGATCTTTACCTCAATTGTGCATGCTTTTGTATGTTCCCGGATCGACTATTGCAACTCTGTCCTTATTGGACTGCCTAAGGTTCGCCTAGCTCCTCTGCAATCTGTACTCAATGCCGCTGCTAGGCTCATTGCCCGTCTTCCTCGATTCTCCCACATTTCTACATTCATGACTGAACAACTTCACTGGCTTCCACTCTCGGCCCGTATTCAATTTAAAGTCCTGATTTTGGTCCTTAAGTCTCAAATGGGTCTTGCTCCGAAGTATCTGTGTGATCAGATACACCGCCCCCTTTCTGCCACTTCACTGCGTCCTCTTAGGTCCTCTGATCGGCTTGACCTCTTTGTCCCCCGAGTCAGGACCGCCATGGCTCAATCCAGATCATTCGCCTGCATTGGTCCCTCCCTGTGGAATGGGCTTCCCCCATCAGTTCGCTCTGCCATCCTCTCTGGTAGTGTATCCTCGTCTTTCTCTCGTCTAAAAACTTGTCTTTTTTCTCGGAGTTAAACGCACTGGGAGCGCTTCTGAAAGGCTCGTGCTGCGAGAAGCGCTTTATAAATGGTCAGATAAGATAAGATAAGATTGGCCTAAAGATTAATTTCTGGTCGAGCTTCAAAATGTTTGATTCCTTTCAGCACGTCATATCTCTGTGAACTAGTTTTAAAACTCTTCTTCCTGTCAAAGACAAATATGGCCTTACAATCTGCGTTTGAATTTGACAAAATTAATATTAAACCAGATATTTTAAATCTGCGCTAGTAAAAACCAGCCCACAACACCACAACGCTATAGGTTAACTCTTTCTTACAGGGGTGATAGACCAAATGAAATCAAATTTATCGAAACCAATTTTGTCTTTTTGTTAACATGCATGATTACATGATTAAAAACTATACATATATCGTCTGTTTAGAGTGCAAGGGTTCTAACTCCAAATTTTTCAAAAAGCGTTTTATTGTTTTATTTTATTGCTACCAATGTGATGCTTGAAATGTGCAAAGATTATTTCGTTCTGAGTACAAATAACGAAACAGCAACTATTTGAATATTAGAGATATCTCCAATGACCTATTTGTGAAATGTGCAAAGGTTCTATCTACTCACGCCTTGCGTTAGAGCAATTATAGTTATTTATTCACGCAAAGAATGCTAACCGAAGGTGTGCGGAATACGTAGGCCTAATTAAAAATTATATCCTAGGAAAATCGTATCTTTCTTACAATCTGCAACATGTTGCTTTGGTCGGGAAAATTATTCTTAGCATTATAATTTTATTATTATAATAAAAAAATATTTTAATAAAGGAATTTTGATAAAGTTCTAAAATTAATACTCAATTATAATTCAATTATAAATGTTGTAAGCGACCACAAGTGTATTTAAGAGTGGCTTGTTATAGCGCATTTTTTAGCTTATTATTATTATTTCAGACTAAAACAGGCAGAAACCACATTATTTTCATGTAATGGTTGATAATAATTTAAGAGATAATTATGAACCGCATATTTTAGTCGTTATAAAACGATCTATCTTCAGATCTAAAAATATTTTGGATCTGCGGAGGTTCTATAGGCTAGCTAGGCCTATCTCCCGTCATAAAGTTATCATTTTATATATATATATTCGTTTAATCAGAAATCAGGTTGACAAGCCGCAACACAGTTACAAGGTGAACAGAAAAATAGTTATATATGAAAAATAAAAATAAAATGTTTGTACATTGTTCAAGAGTTGCATTATTTGTTAATTTTAAACTAACCTCTTATTTTTATCATTTGCTTTAAGCTATTGTAAAGTACTCTAGGTATGAAGTTCTTATCATCTTTAGTTGGCAATTCAAAATTATGAGATCTCAGGCGCAGACCGCAGCGACGCTTTATTACAGGTGGAAACAAACTACGCAGGACATGGAATGGATTGCTGCAGACTGACGCAAGCAGCTTGTCATCAGCTTCACGAACCATGTCCGAGACGTCTGGCGTATTGTCTGGTAGATAGCCCATTCGCCTGGTTCTTTGTAGAAATTTGTTAAGCCGTGACTTGTCCTCAGCTTTAGTGAAGCCCCACCAAGCGGGCACAGCATAGAGGAGACGGGATACGGTCGTTGCTCTTGCGACATCATGCAGCACGGTTGTAGGGAGGCCGTGGGATTTGAGGATTCTGAGGGCGTACAAGGAGCGGGAGCAGGTTCCCAATACTCCAGCAATGTGCGTTGAAGTGTCCAGATCGTCTCGTACGGTCACTCCCAGAATCTTCATGTTTGAGACACGATCTACTCCGGCGATGGTTGGTGGTGACTCAGCATGGCCGCGGCGATGAATGAGCATCTCTCGGGATTTTGAAGATTTTGCGTACTTTCTCTCACAAACATTTATTTTTCAGGTTCGGAGACACAAAATACTTAAAAGATTTCATCATTCCAACTAGGGGAAACGATCTATTTTCCAAAAATCCATAAATTATGAAGAAATAATAATTCAATAAAATCAGATTCCGAAATATTTTGAAATGCGCAAAGGTTCTATTGCTATAATTTTGCCTCCTGTCCTCCACAAACTTTATTATTTTATGCGCGGCGGCTTAAATTTTTTTTAAAGATTATATTATTCCAACTGATGATATAATCTGCTATCCAAATTTTCATAAATCACAATGATATGACAATAATTGGATTTTTGCCAATCATCGAAAGTTTAGATTTGCTCTCCTGAACAATTTCGAAAAGTGGAGTTAGAACCCTTGCACTCTAAACAGACGATATTTTAAATTTTGCTCCTTAATATGACTCTAATACACGGGTGGGGGACAATAAAAATGAAGTTTGAGAACTGCTGGGGTACAGAAAGCCGAGGAAAGAATTGAACTGAGAAGTTGTGTGCCAAGGAATAGTCACCACCACTTTTACGGGGAAAGTTACGCCCATGATGATGAGGAGGAGGAGGATAATGATGATGGTGGTGGTGGTGGTGGTGGTGGTGGTGGTGGTGGTGGTGGTGGTGGTGGTGGTGGTGGTGGTGGTGGTGGTGGTGGTGGTGGTGGTGGTGGTGGTGGTGGTGGTGGTGGTGGTGGTGGTGGTGGTGGTGGTGGTGGTGGTGGTGGTGGTGGTGGTTATCGGGCAATTGTGTATACTCGTGGAGCGCGGTGGGGTAGCAGTGGATTCGCAGCCTTGGAGTCGGAGGTTCCAGGCACAAATCCACCTCAATATCCCGTATATATATATACATATATATATTGCTCAAAATTGCTCGGCATGAAACTCCGACACAGTGTCCTCGCTGTTGTCGGGAGCGCCTCTGAGTAGTGAGAGTGAAGGGGCGCTATTGCAATGTGAGAAATATATAAAAGAACTAGATGATGATGTTGATGTTGATGATGATGATGATGTTGATGTTGATGATGATGTTGATGTTGATGTTGATGATGATGATGATGATGATGATGATGATGATGATGATGATGATGATGATGATGATGATGATGATGACGATGACGATGACGATGACGATGGCGATGACGGTGATGGTGACGGTGATGATGATGATGATGATGACGACGACGATGACGATGACGATGAGTCATCGTCATCATCATCATTGTCGTCGCCGTCGTCGTCGTAGTCATCGTCGTAGTCATCGATGACGATGACTACGACGATGACGACGACGATGATGATGGTGGTTACAATGACGAAGTGGTTGAAGATGTAAGTCGGAACAGAAACAGATGATGCCTTGCAACTCCATTTTAAACAGTATCAATTCTATCAACCGATAGTGATCCGACGTCAGACCATTATAACCCGAAACCCGAAACTCAGTAACTGTGCGCATGGGCGGAGTTTATCAGGGCTGGGAGGGTTAAACTCCCCAAGAAGACCCAGAGTCATTTTTTACCGTGTAAATGGTATCCTTTCTCGGACTTAACCCCCACCCCCGCCAAGAAGGCACAGACTCAGAAATTTGTTTCGAAAATGGTTCTTAATAGTTATGTTATTCTGACTTCTATTTTTTATTGCACACTATAATACTGTCATTTTCTATGTTGTTCTGTTTTTTTCTTGATCTCTGCGAATAAACAAGTTTTGATTTGATTTGATTTGATTTTGATTTTCACCAACGCGAAACTTACGAATGACTAGGAAAAACTTTTTTGGCCGGAAAAATTATTGTTTTTCGCCGAGATTTCAGACCGAGGACTAAAAAAACCAGAAACCAAACTCTGCCCATGCCTATACGGTAAGACTGGCAGACTCAATTAACTTTGCATAAGTGAATTATTAGCGGGACGAGATTGACAGTGTTTTACATGGAAAGCAAAATAGATCGAGATAGGGGGCATAGAAATGGGAAGAGAGGTCAAAACTTCCGATGCAGCGAAAATAAAGATGATCTGCTTATGTTTCCATCGCAAAACTTTCACTTCTTTTAGCCGATTAGGTGTGAATAAAAATATCTACATCATTAACAATTTAGCAAAATGTATTAAAAGCAAACACTTGTATGACATTGTAATGCACAGTGGCGGCGCTAGGGGGCTAAGCCCCCCTATAAAAGGCCAAGCCCCCTTAAAAATGCCATCCTGTTTTTTTACATTGAAATTCCACGATTATCGACCGGATGACTATGTCCCCAAAGGTCTTTGCTCGCCGACCATCAGTGCCAGGGCCGGATTAAGAAATGTGGGGGCCCTGTTAGGAAATTTTTTGGGGAATCTTAGGCCGAAAAATCTGATGACTATTTTCAGTCGTTCGGCCAAAATTTCTTTAGAATAATATTCGAAATTTCGACCAAACGACTAAAAAATGTCCTAAGGTACGACCTTTTCTAGTCGTTTGGTCGAAATAGACTGCATGATCAACGCCACTCTGAAGAGGACCTTCTACCAATGTTCTGTCTTCCAATGTGCATTAGGTCTACTTCTTCAAATGTGTGTCATCTCTTCATTTGTATGTAGTCTCTAGAAGTTTACGAACGGGTGTTCGGGCTGAAAGACCGAATTCATCCTTTTAATTAATGACGGCGGATTGTTCGAGAGTTACAGGTAATACTGGAGGAGGACAACGCTATCAAGTATCCTTTCAACTTGGCAGACGACATACATGGAATTGTATCCCTTCCCCCATGTGGATCTCCTGTTCATTTCTTGGAGTTGTAGCTCTGAGTTTTTCACATATTTCTCTGGAACCCGGTATTCAGTTTCTTTTACATGCGTATGTACGCTGAATTATCTTTTACTCGTTCCGATGCCATGGAAAAAGGGAAATATTCGATCTGCAAGTCCGTACGCCATCTACGAATCTATCTGCCAGTAACCGTCTGGGATTATTATCCATCCCTCTCTATATTCAAGCGTAAATCACGCTGCTATTTGCTGACAACCTATTATAGGCCTCTTATTCCATTCTCTCTATCTCCCAGACCCATGGCTCGCCTGTTAGTTTTTCATGTACTCAACGTGGACACACCCACGCTGGTGTTTTGCTAATATCTCGAGTCTTAGTTAACTAGTTATGTTACGTTCTGGTTCGTTAGCCACAGCTCTCTCACCCTTCCTAAGGTTTATTATATTTTTAAAGACCTTTTTCGCTTTGTCTTCTCTTCAGTCTGATTAAAAGCGTCTTTACTATAACAATAATTTACTATGCTAATAACTTGCTACATGAAGCATCAACATTTGTGGTCATAGTAGGCTAATGGTTATTGTTATAATAATTATGGCCTTTCAGCTTATTTCCGTTAAACTCAAATTATGTTTCACCGTTAAGTTCATATATCTCAAATCGAACATAATAATATAGTCATCCATTGTATTGTAAATCGTATAATAATCAATCGGTTTATATCCCATTGTTTATTTCATTGCAGCCATCATCCCGAGTGAAGGTTTCGAAGATTCAGTTTCCGTTTGTTTGGTTGAGGCAGAGTTTTCTAAACTTATCCTTTCGTTCCGTACAGTGGCCAAACGTGGAGTCAAAAACCGCAAGGCAGATATTGCATAATTGTTCAGCGGTTGGCTCCACGCAATCTTTTATCCTTACCTCCTCGGTAAGTTTCTGACTACAACGGAAGTCAATTGTTTTTTTCAAGGTTACACAAAAAGAAGTCCATCTGAAATGATGTAGCAATTAGAGGTTACAAATTTTGCATTGCGTCATCTCACCATTCGAATTGGCCTGTTTCTTGACTTCATCGTCATTTACTTTCAGTTTGTTCTTTGTAACACAATTATAAAGCGATAGAACAGAATGGTATTCGAGTCATTGCGGGAAAGAGACAATGAAGGGCTCAGGGGTAAAGGGTGGGCCAAAAAAATAACCCTAAGGTTTTTTGCAAATATTTGACTAGAAGCAAGAATTTTGAAATGAAAATTTTCAGGCTTAAAGACAATTCATATTTACACATGATGACCAAATTTAATCAAAATGTTTCTGTACTCTGGTATTAGCTAACCACACACATTTCATTCTTCATACATTGCATTCACGTCTGGTTGAAGTTTCAGAAAAGGATTTGAGTTTACTTACAAGGCAGAGGCGTTCTTGCGCATATTTGGAAGATGTTTGTCAACGCAAGCCTCGTAAGAGAGAGTGTCAGAGTCGAACTTATAGCAGAGAGCACAGCCAGCAATGTAGTCATCCTCTTTGCGCCCGCTAAAAGAAAGGACAGCATTTTTCGCGAATCGGGATAAAAATTCCTGAAAGGGCGAGTGGTGGCTTTAGAAGGAAAGTCCGAGGAGGATTGGGGATTAGGCTGCTGTATGCGTTGCAAATGGCATGACTGACATCATTTGGAAACAATTAAGTGAAATTTGAGCAAGACGCTTAAGATACCGACGCTTAAGATAAACATCAACATTAGCATTTCAGAAAGAATAAAAAACTTTGAAGTCTCTGTATTAATGACCAGGTCTAATATTCTTAAGTTTCTTTGCCCCGAGGCAAGTTCGAACGCAAAATGTTGCCACTCCATCATCCGCTGTGATTTCTCCTTGAGTTTCTGATATCCGTCTTCCATCATCCAGTCCTGCATCATCTGTCTCGGACTTCCTCTTGTTCCTTGCCCCTCCATTTTGTTCTCAAGTCTCGATCACCATCTCGCCCTTTCAGGAATTTTTACCCCGATTCGCGAAATTAGCGGATTACAATTTTTTCCACCATAAAGACAACACGCCATGACATATCTTTTTTCTAAGTCTCTCGCCATCACTCTCGTGATCTCTTGTTTTCTCTGGATTTCTAGCAACCGGAACTTCTTACTCATGTGTTATCTCTGACTCAACGTAGATTGCACTAAATGCATCAGAATAAACTGTTTGCGCATGCGTTTGGAAACTTTGGAGTAGCGCTTAAAAGTTGAGAGATTACGGTTACCAGTAAAGACATAGGGCCTACTATTTCTCTTTAAGTTGGAAACTTGACTCAAAAGATACAAACAGCAGACATAGGAGACGCAACGTGACAGGAATCTCCATCTGAAACGAAGTTTACATTGATAATGTTAAATGTGCGCCTTCATTGTAAACGTTATAATAGCAGACCAATAATAGTAGGCTAATTGTAATAGTAGTAGTAGCCTAGTTGCTGTTGTTGGAGTAGTATAATAGTTCAGGCTGAATGTGAAACGGGTCACCCTGGGTTTGCCCATTCATTTTCGTGACCTGCCATTTTCGGGTCTTAGCCGGTCGCACGTTTAACGTTGAGGGTCATTCATTCACCATAAACTCGACGCCAACGACCAAATTTTGGACATCTAGATACAACGAATGCTAAAAAGATGTTAAGATTTTTAAGTTCTATTGGTGAAATTTATGAAATTATTCGCAGTTTCAATACCAATACTATAAATAAGCTTAGGTCATCAAAAAAGGTCCACCGTCCACCTTTGACCCGACGCCAATGAAAAACCACTTTCAGCACTGGTAGTAGTAGTAAGTAGCAGTAGTAGTAGCAGTAGTAGTAGTAGTAGTAGTAGTAGTAGTAGTAGTAGTAGTAGTAGTAGTAGTAGTAGTAGTAGTAGTTGTAGTAGTAGTAGTAGCAGCAGTAGTAGTAGTAAGTAGCAGTAGTAGTAGTAGTGGTAGTAGTAGCAGCAGCAGCAGCAGTAGTAGTAGTAGTAGTAGTAGTTGTAGTAGTAGTTGTAGTATTAATAGTAGTAATAATAATAAAACAATAATAATAATAATAATAATAATGATGATGAAGATGATGATGATAATGATAATAATAATGACAAACACTGCAATAATAATAATAATGGATTAATTATAATTCAATAATTCGGAGAACTATCGTGAACATCTTACTTTTGCAATCAAGGAAAGGTGGATGCAGTCAAGTACAAAGCTCCATCAGCGACAAATCACTGGCTACCACCGAAGTCGCAATGCCAATCAAGCACCTGCTCTGTGTTTCATAGACAATGACCCTTACTACATTTACCACACGCTACATTGAGATGTTTCGTCGAAAATACGCAAATAAATCGTTTGATTTATCAAGAATTAATCTCTGAATAATTTTAGAAATACCAGCCGCCTCTTTAGAAATTTATATGGCTGATTAGATCAAAGCATTAATTCATTGGATGGCACGCAACAGGTGGTGACCGTCTGTTATTGCACTTCTGTTCCCAATTTTGTTGTGTAAAGAAAGTGAACATGTAGGCTAAGCAGTTGAAACAAGTGAGTAAGTTAGCAAGTGGGTTATCAACTGATCGTGTAAGATCTGCGTATAGTGGGTACACAAATGAAATCGTTTGGTTTTAAACACATCTGACAAAGCGCACACTCTTTACTTTATAAAGCTTATATGAAGTGAATACGTAGGCCTATATAATTATATTCATTAAAAAACTGGGAAACTGAATTAACGACCCAATGCCCAGGGGCGGATCCAGAGGGGCCAATCTGGCCATGGTTCTCCCCCATCTAAAAAGTGCATAGGACGTGGCCCCTATTTGGTTCTAACAAGCATTAATTCAATGCAGCGAGAGAGAAAAGTAAGGTAAAGCTAGACTAGGGAGGTCATAGGATGCTATTTTACATCGACCAGATGACTGATGACTTGGTTTGGAAAATTGCTTTGTTTCCAGACATTTCGACCAAACTACTAAAAAAGGGTCATCAGATTTTTTCTGGCAAAACTGACCGAAAATTTTGACCCGCCCCCCTCGAAAACTTCTGTATCCGCCCCTGCCAGTGCCCACACAATATGAAAAAGTTATTACATCGTTGTTTCCTAATCTAATTTTCTCATGAATCTAAACAGTCTATATACCAGATACTGCAGAATGATGACATCGTTTTCTTGCAATGAATCCGACGAAACACTTAACACAATGTCATGCGGTTTGAACACTTCGGAGAACCGCCGAAGTAGGCATATCAATCGTTTGATCGCATAAATTCTGCTTCCTGTGCAAATGAAACTGAGGATGATGCTACAATCCAAATGGGGGATAAATCAAACTCAATATTTCCTTTCAGATATTGCAAATTCGGATTTCTGAAAGAGTCTCTAGGCTGCCGACTTACAAATTTGCCATTCTCTGTGATCGTGCGTTCATTGGAAATGTCTGTAGTAGTAGTAGTAGTAGTAGTAGTAGTAGTAGTAGTAGTAGTAGTAGTAGTAGTAGTAGTAGTAGTAGTAGTAGTAGTAGTAGTAGCAGTAGCAGCAGCAGCAGCAGCAGCAGCAGCAGCAGCAGCAGCAGTAGTAGTAGGACTAGTAGGACTAGTAGTAGTAGTAATAGCAGTTGTAATAGTAGCAGTAGTGATAGGTAGATAGATGGATGGACAGTGGCGGCGCCAGGATTTCAGTTTTGGGGGTTGAAATCTCGCGGAAGAAAACTTCCATTTTAATCCCCCAAAATTTCTGACGACCTGTTTTAGTCATCCAGCCGGAATGTCATGGAAATTATTTTCAATTTTCACCCGCCTAAATTTCTGATGACCTTTTTAGTCATCCGACCGAAATCTCATGTATGTGTTTCATTTTTCGCGAGCTTATCGTGGGAATATTTCACTTTGGAATTTGGATCTTTTTTTAGTGGGGCTTAGCCTTTCATAGGGGGGCTTACTCTCTATGCCCCACTAGCGCCGCCACTCTGGATGGATAATAAATAAGGCCATTTTAATACATTATCATGAAATCAAGCCATATTTATTGTTTGTTTATTCACAATCTATTTATCTCAATTCTTAAATTAATGGACATTCAATTTATTGCAAATCGTATTAGAGCCAATCAGTGAATTCCGTTTCATTTCCATCGCGAATATTCAAAATTGGAATCCCATAGATTCTGTTTTCGTCTGTTTAGCTGATGCAGAGTTTTCTAAAATACTTTGCTTGATTCGGACAGTGGCCTATCTTGTAGTCAAAAACCTCATGGCAGATATCGCATGCTTTTAAAACATTCGGCTCCACGCAATCTTTGATCCTTACGAGCTCCGTAAGATTCTGACTACAAAAGAAGTTTTTTTAAATTCAATTTAATGTTACACAAAAGAAGACCATTGAAATATTGGAATTCCTGATCATGATGAAGCATCTACATTTCGGCTTCATCCTTTCAGATTCATCTTTTCACTTTGGTATTTTAAGTTTTTAATTCTACGCCTCCAAGAGCATCATCACGACAACTTCTATCCTTATGACGCACACCTGGGGTCCATTGTATGTATGCATGCATGTATGTATGTAAATATATGTATTTATGTATGAATGTATGTATGTATGTATGTATGTTTGTATGTATGTATGTATGTATGTATGTATGTATGTATGTATGTATGTATGTATGTTAGGGCGCCCGTTAAGCTAATGAAAAAATTTGAAAATCGAAATTTTCTATGCGGTACCCTCTGAAGTTGTTACACCTATTCAGTACAATAACAGTGTGAAATTTCAGAATTTTATGTTAATATTTATTGGTTGCTCCACATGACTAAAGTTTCTGCTGTATCGCAATCTTTCGTACTTCTTCCATTTTCTTTGTGTACTGCATGTTGCTTCACATTATGCATGCTTTTTACTGTGCTATTAATTTATTCAGCCTGATTAATGTGATTTAATATTACTGCTACTCTATCAGTGAACATATTTTATCATCTGATTCTTTCAGCTACATCAGGTATAGAAACGAGTCCTTTTTCTTTGTAATCCAACAACAAACGGGCACCTGCGGGCATTGGTCCCTTGGTTGCTAAGTTGTTGATCTACAGGTAATTTAAAAATGACTAGGTGTGTAGGACTGTTTTAAAACCACAATAATCACCAACTTGTGAAGAAATTATATTTAAAAGTGCATAAAAATGCAATTTTTAACAAACGGATATTTTTTTAAGGTTTTTGCTTATAATGGCCAATGTCCATTGCAGTAGGCCTACTGTATTTACAAGCAGTGTAAATCTAGCATATCTGTTAATTGTGCAATTAATATTCTGCACTATCACTTTCATTTGGCTGCAATCTTTTTGGTAAAAATAACTATGCAAGCCTTTTGTTAAGCAGGGTGTGCATTGTTTGAATGATGCAGTTGTATTTAATGTGTCACATTATAGAAACTATTTCTGAATCACTGATATCGCTTACCTTTGCTGTTAGTCTGTTGGATTTACATCTTAGATCAGTCAATTGCCAATAGAAAGCATCGCAGAAATAGCTGCTTCCCGGCTTTTAACAGTCACACGTAGTTCCACTGACATTTGGCTGATTGGTCCGGCATCAGAAAGAAATACATGGACTGAAGCTTCCAACCTACCGTCAGGTGCTATCCGTGTTTTTCCATCAGCACAAGATTCTTGCCAAGACAGTCAGAGACAGTTCAAGGTTTGCTGTGCGTGACGTTCTTCGCTTATGGTCAATGGCCCGTATTCCAACAACACTTGAACGCAATGCCATTGAAAAGCTGGAAGACATGTTTTATAGATGGCATAAACTGAGGAAGAACATGCATCGCAGAACTGAGACCCAGATAGCCAATGAAACTACTCTGATTGGAGATTTGGAAAAGCTTTTTGATGTAGCACATGCAGATGCCATGTCAAAGATCACCGTTGCTGAAGACAGGTTTTTCTTGGAAGACCAACGTGGTCCACGCATAGGCTATATGGGTAGTGTGGACGCAGCATTGGCTAGCAGAGAGGACAGAAAGGTAAAGAGACTGAAGCGTGAGGACTATCTGAGAAGTAAAGAAGATGAAAGAAAAAGGGAGAATATCACAGTTCGGGCAGATGATGATTACCGTGAACTTTTAGATATGACGGTAGTCTTTGTCGGCGATACTCCACCACGGGGTGTTCGATTTATGGCCCCTGGAGCTATGCACAGAGCACGATGGATGGCCAAGTTGCTGTACTGTGTAAAAATTTGGATGTTCAAGAAGCAATTCATATTAACAGCTCGTGAAGAAACCGCATTGAGAGATATGAGCCTGTTTTGCTGCCTGCTGCACACAAAAGCTTGGACATAATGCCCAAGTCCAGCAACTGCACCAGCCGATGATCTTCACTTTCTGAAGTTAGCGAAGAAGTACGAGATGATCAACAAGGGCATTTCGGGTGTGGCAGTCAAATCATTCCTGAGACATTTATGGTACCTGAATGAAGAACTAATTGCCCTTGCATTCTTTGATGATGCTGTAAGCAGCAACACCAAAAGGAAAATGATCAGCGCTCTAAAGAAGCAAGGTTCCGAAAATCCACCTAAAAGAATCCAGATGGAGCCAAGTGCCATTCTTGAAAAGGAACTTGATGACTTTGTTACAAGCAGTGCCATGTCTTTCTTTCACATACTTGGACTGAATGCTGATTTCCTCGAACAGGAAGATCCAGACAAGTGGCAGATCCTTGAAGATTTCCAGCTAAACAAGAAATATGTTAACAGCCTGGCAGTGGTAAATGACCGAGCAGAGCGAGCTGTCAAGCTGATACAGGACTTCAACACCTCCATTACAACAAGTGAGGAACAGAAGCAATATCTGCTGCTGGTTGTCTCAAGCCACAGAGCCAAGTTCCCAGAAGCCAGAAAGTCACTGCTTGTCGGCGATGATACAACTACAAAGGACACTGATAACTAGTGACTGACTGCTTCAAGAAATGAAAAACTCTGCTGCATGGACTTTGCTATGGCAGTTTCGTTTTTAATATTCTGAATAGTTCAGTTATGATTAACATTTGACAGTGTTGTGTAGATACTGCATAGGAAAAGGTTTGAGTGATTAAATATTTGTGAAATAAGTGAGAAAAACATGCTGTCGGAAAGTATTTTGCTAACTTCACATACGTTGAGCTCCCTCTAAACATGCATCTAAAATTCTTAAAAAATTACCTGGAACTTCTCTCATGATAGACAACAAAATGAGAGGGTACCACACAGGAAATTAGGAATTTAATTTTTAACGGGCGCCCTAATGTATGTATGTATGTATATGTATGTATGCATGTATGTATGTATGTATGTATGTATGTATGTATGTATGTATGTATGTCTGCATGCATGCATGTATGTATGTATGTATGTATGTATGTATGTATGTATGTATGTATGTATGTATGTGTGTATGTGTGTATGTATGTATGTATGTATGTACGTAGTTTATATAAGTATGCATTTATTCAATAATTCATTTCAAGAACTTGTATATGTATAGCGTTCCTTGAAGAATCATCCTCACAAGCGCTCCTTGTACAACTACTTGATCGGTGCAGTTCAACCTGGGGTACGCGGGGTGATTTGAAGTGACCCGCCCGAACTCACTAACATTTTTTGCACTTTGTTCTCAAATGAAAGTTAAGGACAAAGTCAGTAGTCGACTTTAACTCTCATTCTTCATGATATTATTGTGACGGTTGCCGGGGTTTGGACAGCTACTAGGAAACAAACCGGCAACAAAATTAAATGTCTTCTTTCAATCACGGGGTTTGGTTCCCGTATTCGCTTCGTGAGGCTGACACACAACTTCTGGTTTTAACAACTCTTATTTCTGTTCTCGACTAAATTTGCTTCGCACACCGTCACAAACCGTTCACTTCTAGTCATTCCCTGCAGAGTTCCACCCTGTTTGTAAGTGGCTGCGGCCGTTTCTTTCGAGAGGTAGCCTAGTCCTTTTCTGGTCTTGAAGGAAACAATTTATAAGAGAACCCATGTAGGGCCAAACGAATGCCGATGTCTTGGGATCCTTCTCGAACGACAACTATGACTGATCTTTAAACTGAAGACTCGATCTGGCTTCGACGTCTTCGACGAGCAGAAAGATGGAAATCCGACTCCGCCATAAAACGGAGCTGAACCAACAAAACTGTGGCTGAACCACCATATAATTTTATACTCTTTTGTGCTGAACCATTATAAGGCACGGAATTCATCGTACATGTATATGTAGATTGTATTTGCTATTGTGCATTATTGTTATTCATTTCACATAAGAATCATTCCATAATTAATGTTATTAAACCCTACATTTAATAATTATCATTTAATTTTAGCTGTTACTTTTGAATTTACTGTTGCGACCCTCGGTTATTGATTTATTGCTTTTGCGGCCCGCGGTGTCAAAAGGTTGACTGCACTAGATATTACAGAGCCTGTAAATCTCTGATCAATGAACCTTTGGTAACAGTTAAATCTCCAGCGGGAGACCATTCCAGACACAATGACCTACAACTGAGAAAGCCCGATGTTGACAGGTTGAGAATCCAAAACGAGGGACCAAACGTTCCCCGTACACACATGCAGAACAGCAGAACTCACATAGGTAGGCCATGGCGACCACGACAAACCAGCAACGCTGTGATTCTGTACTCAATGCGTTGGGAGATAGAGAATGTGCTACGCGTGTTTGCTCAAACAAAGCAAGCTCAGATTCGCCAAATTAATTATTCAAGTTGCCGATACAATATTATAATATGTTGTATTTCAAGTGACTCAAGAGATACTTTCTCTTATGCGACAGCGACATTGTCACAGAATAATTACAGAGTCGACTTACTAGGCATCTGTGTCGTTGCGCAAATCGGGAATAAATTTATCAACGCAGCTACTGTATTCAAAGGGAGGTTCAGTAAGGATGAAGTTGTAGCAGAGAGCACAGCCAGCCATGAAATCATCCTCAAGGCGATCGCTAAATAAAATGACAGCACATGTTCGTAGAGCACATTGACTCAATGATTAACCGATGTTCGCAAGCAATGTTTTGCTGCCCCTATCCTGAATGTAAGTATGGAGGCATATTATAATGGATGTACTTTTATGCATAATATTATATGTTCGTACCCACGAACAGATAAAATAAGAATAAAATAATGTAAAAATCATTCCAAGTGATGATTATGATGAGGAGGAGGAGGAGGACGACGACGACGACGACGACGACGACGACGACGATGATGATGATGATGATGATGATGATGATGATGATGATGATGATGATGATGATGATGATGATGATGATGATGGTGATGATGATGATGATAATAGCATCTATCATTGACTTTATGCAGCGAGGTACTCAGGATTCATCAGACATAAACATTAATAATAAAAAAGCACTGTGCGTATTGTTATTATTAGCTTATTATTATCATTAGTCTTATAATAATTGTCAAAATAATAATCATCATTGGTGTTATTAAGACTATTCTTAAAAACAAAATTCCGATATCGCACTGATTTATGAATTTGTCTGGAAAATGCGAGTACACTGTTAAAAAAAATCGTGGATATTTCCACTAAAGTTGGTGGTCCACAAACAACACCCTAGGGTGGAAATATTTCCACCCTTTAACAAGGGTGGTCCAGTTCCACCCTTGACTTTTGGTGGAAAATTCCACCATGTCTGGGAAGTTTCCACCGCATCTGAAAGGTGGAAAATGCCGTCCCTCTTAGGAAATTTCCATCTTTGCACAGTGGTGGAAAAAGCCACTCCATCTTTTGGAAATTTACACTTTGACTCAATCGTGGAGAACACCATTAATTCCTTGGAAACTTCCATCCTTGCTCAATCGTGGAGAAAACCAATAATTCTTTGGAAATTTCCATCTTAGCTCAATCGTGGAGAGAACCATTAATTCCTTGGAAATTTCCATCTTAGCTCAATCGTGGAGAAAACCATTAATTCTTTGGAAATTTCCATCTTAGCTCAATCGTGGAGAAAACCATTAATTCTTAGGATATTTCCATCTGGGTTCATTGGTGGAAATAACCAATAGTTCTTTGGAAACTTCCCCTTTGGCTCAATGGTGGAAATTGCCACTCCTACTTTAGAAATTTCCACTTTGGCTCAATGGTGGGAAATGCTACTTATTCTTTGGAAACTTCCACGTTGACTCATTATGGAATATGCCATCCCTTCTTTGGAAATCTCCACTTAAGCTCATTATTAGAAATTCCCACTCATTTGGGTGGTGGTGCTATAAAAAATTTCAAGGGTTTGCCTAACCTACACGTCAAGTATGCAAGAGAAATCATATTCACAATATTTAATGACAGAAAACGGTCATAGCTGTATAATTTGAAAAGCTCGATTACAAAAATTAGCCTGCATGCACAAAGGGGAAAAAAACGAAATCCTAGTCCAGAAAATACTGCAAAAAATTAAACTGTTCAAAGGAATTATGCTGCAGCCATCATACAAAACCATCATCTGGCTTAAAACTATTATTATTCCACAAGTATTGATTATGGCATCATACAATAAATATTACATCTTATCGGGTACCCAGTGGATAATCCTATAAGACACATATTTATATGAATATTGAGGAATAATTAGATATGATTCTGAAATGGTGCCATGCATCATATCATTTATCAATAAACAAATGACAAAACGTTGCTGAATAATTATTAACAAATACCTTCCCCTAAAAAAGTAGGAAATTTCTTACATGTACAAAATATTTGTACATCATGTGCAGCACACGTGATTTTTAGAAATTCATCACGTACTACTCCATTACAGTCTTTTTTCAAACTACATGTAACTAGTGAGGAAATGAAAATACGATTTTAAACTGTAACATCAACTAAAAAACTGGCATTTGTAGAACGAAGTCAATACTGTCGATCCATATCATTCAACAATGTAGCATACTGCAAGGCTATTAAGTCCAAAACTTCTATATTGTCATTATCATAATGCATACAACAAGAATAAAATTCAGTCAGAAATCTGAAAACAGGTGGACAAGTTGAAACAGAAGCGTCTGATTATCAGCTCTGAATAATATTCCGACTGAGAGAATGCACAATCAGAGTGGTGTATACAGTTCATGCTGCGGAAGATTGCTTATTGTCTGCAACTTTGACGTGAAACTTGAAACAGTTGATGGAGAATTCCGGCCCTGTGATTTTACGTTTTTCCTCACGTGTTGGTAAGTCCTGCAGCAGAAATACCAACACAACAAGTCAGTCACGAACATCATGGCTGTAGAAAATTCTCGCAAAATCCACCACTTCAAATGTGGCATAACAGTAATGTTATCCGTAAGAATACTAAACTTTAATAGACTTATTAGCTCTATGTATGAAAGTGGAACGCAGCATCATAATGATGGTAGGTTACAGAATAATTTATAATTTAATTTAGTTTTTACAATGCTGATAATGCAATGTAGTGTAATTAGTAATTCCTATAGCACCGAAGAAAAAGAGAGCCATATTTAAAAAAAACAGGACTTTGTGGTTTATGAAAAAGCAGTAGATAGTTTATTTGGGGAAGGCTGCTACATGCACTGAGACGAAATGGGAATACTTTGAAATGATAAGTCCTGCAGCCTCAGAAGTTCAATTGAAAACTTTTATATCCATAGAGTAGGAATCAGTTATATTTTATAGTACAGGAATCAGTGATATTTTAGTTCCTAGGGTAATTTTCATTCTGGTTTTTATTCAGTCCTGTTGACGTGATTTCACTTCTACGTCTACTTCTAATTCTCAAATAATTTCACTTCCAGTTAGACCTTAGACATAATTTTACTTATCCGTGCACTTGTCAGTTTTTCTCGCACTTGCAATTTGCCAATTAGCCTATATTCACGATGATAGACCTATAGCCTTCTGAGTGAAAACACTTTCCGGTAGTGCTTTATTAGAAGCTTGGAATTTAAGGCCATGATATTATAAAAATATAAAGCTTCAAATTTGTGGATTCTTTCTGGGGATTAAACTCCATGCCTGGTACCAGTTTTGTCGAATACATGGTTTTCCTTGCCAAGAGCCGACCATTCTCCTTTTCATAGCCAGCCTCACCATGACAGAGTCTCCCTTGCCCGCAGACAAAAGGTTCGTTGACTGCTTGTGTTCAGCCTCAGGTGCCTGAATCTTGTCTCTCCCTATTCACTGGCCAACCATAATTATACATAATTCCTTTTGTCACCCTGCCGGTCGGCCCTGGCTTCCGACGACGACCGGTGTTATCACCTCAGCCCTGCATGACACCAATTTGCATTTAAATACAAGGCCGTAGCAATGGAAAATGTAAAAAATTATTATAATGCATTTTTGAGCACATGATGTAAAAACCATGAAATAAAACCATGAAAGCGCCTATCCCCCAAATGGAAAATTGTGGGGAAAAATAGAATTAATTTATTGGTGACATTTTGTGAATATTTCAGAAAAAAGGTCATCAGTTTTTAAGAAATTATCGAAAGGTAATGACAACATTAGATATTATTTATGTGGAAACAGCAGGAGCAATTTATGATAGAGTTATTACATAGAATCATAGATGCTAGATAAACCGGAGCATAAGGAGAAACTTAGTACTGTTGTAACGAAACATTTTTCTAAGTTATATAGCAATTGATAGGAAATTCTATTCACAATTGAACAAATTCTAAGGTGTTCATGCTGGTTCCAGTATATGGGAGTGCACTGTAATAAAAACACACAACGTCACAATTAACCAAAGACTATAATCAATATTGTTTCCCAACACTGGCACATCAAATGAAAAATAACCACCAAGGGCATTTCACTGAGCACGCTTGATGGCAAGTGCAATCAATGTAATTTTTAAACTTCAAGTTTTAGGCACTAGGGTATGTACGTGTGAAATCACCGAAGACCATTAACTGACCCATCTCAGATTTAGCTATATTTTGCTTTGTTGTAGTCTGCTATATTTTTGCATAATCATACTGAAATCTTTAGCGGCCTATCACAAAGTAGGCTATCTGTATTTTGTGGCTGACAGATATAATAATAATAATAATAATAATAATAATAATAATAATAATATAAAAAAAATAATAATAATAATGACAATTTATATGGCGCCGTAACGCGGCCATACCGCTACAAGGGCGCCTCACAAACGGCCGACTGCGGGATACGCCTTAGCAAACAGATAAGTTTTAAGCTTTGTTTTAAAAGAGTCCACTGAGGCGGCCAGTCTAATGTCCGGTGGAAGACTGTTCCAGCATCTGGGACCAGCAACCGAGAATGCGCGGTCGCCGAAACGTGTCCTCATCCGCCTTACACGAAGGTCGGTCTTCCCAAGCGACCTGAGTCGCAACCCTGAAGCGGAGGAATGGGTCTCGGAACAGTACTCGCGGATGTATTCAGGCGCTGTCCCATGAAGCGATTTGTAGACCAGCAAACTGAGCTTGAACTCAATTCGGAACGGGACAGGCAGCCAATGTAAGACGTCGCGTAGGAGTGGTGTAACATGATCGTATTTCCTCCTATTACATATGAGCTTCGCCGCGGCATTTAGCACCGACTGAAGTCCGTCCAAGAGACACGCAGGTGCTCCGGCCAGCAGACTGTTACAGCGGTCCACTTAAGAGATGACGAAAGCAGCGACGGCTGCTCTAGCGGCCTCGAAAGGCAAGGACTTGATACAGCTCCTGATGAGACGGAGCTGGCGTAAACAGTTGCTGACCGTCCTAGCCACATGGCGCCTCATGGATAAGTCAGACTCCAGCACAACGCCCAGATCACGCACCGAGGTCGAAGGCGTGATTGAAGCCCCGCAGACGCTGAGCGCACCGGTATCAAGATGAGGGCACCGTCTGCTGGTTGCGCACCACAGAAAGTCTGTCTTCTCGGGGTTGAGCCTCAGTCTGTTCGATCTCATCCACTCTGCGATCCGCTCAATACCAAGCTCCATTCGCTGCCGCTGTTGTACAACCGTTGATGGAAGTCCTGACGTGTAGAGCTGCGTGTCATCGGCGTAGAAGTGTGATGACAGGCCGAGACTCGTAGCAAGCTCTCCCACATCGGCGGTGTAGAGTAGGAAAAGTAGCGGGCCGAGCACGGAGCCCTGAGGGACTCCACAGACGAGGGAGCGGACGGATGAAAGAACCCCGTCGAAGAGCACTGACTGCTGGCGACCACTGAGGTAAGAGTGGAACCAGTCGAGCGCGACCGATCGGATCCCGAATGTTCTTGATAAGCGCTCAACCAAGAATTCATGGTCGATGGTATCGAACGCGGCTGAGAGGTCCAGCAGACCGAGCAAAGCGTGGTTACCTGCGTCGATCGCCTCGATGATGTCATTGACTACCTTCAGTGCGGTCTCTGTTGAATGACAACTCCGATAGGCCGACTGATTGGCGGGTAGAAGACCGGTCGACGACAGGTACTCGGTCAGCTACACGTTCGAGAAGCTTTGACAAGAACGGCAGGTTTCAGATCGGTCGGTAACTCGAGAGATCACAGCGAGGAAGCGTCGGCTTCTTGAGGCGTGGAGTGACGTACGCGTCCTTAGATATAGAGGGGTGTGAAGAACTCACGACACTTTTAACGTGACGACTTTTTCAGAGGACAGTATTTCATGAATGTCTGCCCTACATAGTTTCAATATAGGGTGATTTTGTAAACTTTATTATAACTGTTTACACAATTCACAGATAAAACCAGAGCATAAGGAGAAACTTTATATATATATATATATATATATATATATATATACTAGCTGTACCCGGCCACGCGTTGCTGTGGCTGAAAAGACTTCCCGCCTTCCCTACCTCCCTACCCTGCCTCCCTCTCTACGTTCTTATGTACCTCACTACCTCCATACCCCTCCCCTCCCATTCCTTACTCCCCTCAATTTCCCATCCCATCCCATCCCCTCCCTCCCTCGCTCCCTCCCTACCTCCCTCCCTCCTTTCCTTTCCTTTGCCTCCCTGCATCCCTCCCTTCCAATTTTCTCCCCTCCCTCCCCTCCCTCCCTCCTTTTCCTCCATCTCTAGAAATATGCGCTATAGAAATACTCGCGTATATAAGCGATAAAACGCGGCCGAAAATGGACGGACGGATGCGTGAGAGTTGAAATCGCATTGAATCGAATCCATCGTCGTATATCGAATCGAACCAAAAGTTACATGTTAATATGCGTTGTTGAAACACCGCGGATGTGCGTGATAAAACGCGGCCGAAAACTGGACGGACGCCGTTGGACGGATGCATGAAAGTTGAAATCGAAATGGGTTGAATCCATTGACGTATAGGCTATCGAATCGAATAGAAAGTTGTGGGTTTTTTTCGAAAAGATTGCGCTTTTCCACAAAAATCATTACACAAACTCGCTCGTAGTCGAATGGAACGTCTTGGTAAAATTTTCAAAACAATCGGTGAAGAAGTTTCCGAGTTCATTGATTAGACACAACTTTTTTACACACACACACACACACATAAATATATATATATATATATGCTTCATGCGAACATACGAAAATGCAGCTTAACTGCAACAACGGGACCTGTCCAGACCCCATTTTTCGGATGTAGGTCATTCGTAAAGAATCATGCGTCAAAGTTAAGATATCAAAAGATAGGAAATTCTATTTACCATTAAACAAATTTGAAGGTGTCCACACTGGTTCCAGGATAATCGAGTACACTGTAACGGAAACACAACGTAACAATTAAGCGCAGATTATCATCATTATATATTTTCCAAACACACACAGCATATGAGAATTAAATACCATAGGCATTTCATAGAGCCCGTTTGATGGCACGTGCAATCTATGCAATTTTGAAACTTCGAATTGTAGATATGGCGAAATGTGAAACCTCAGCAGTTACCACTGTCTATCACGTGCAATAGGGGTCAAAAATGCTATTGTGCGATTTTTGTGATATTCAAAGAGCTAATATTGTTTAAAAAGATGAATAATAATAATAATAATAATAATAATAATAATAATAATAATAATAATAATAATAAGAGGAAAAAGAGGAAAAGGAGGAATAGGAAAGAATAATAATAATAATAATAATAATAATAATAATAATAATAATAATAATAATAATAATAATAATAACAACAACAGTAATAGTGATAATAATAATAATAATGATGATGATGATGATGATGATGATGATGATGATGATGATGATGATGATGATGATGATGATGATGATGATGATGATGATGATGATGATGATGATGATGATGATGATGATGATGATGATGATGATGATGATGATGATGATGATGATGATGATGATGATGATACTTCATTGCAAGTCTAATCTCGCTATCATCATCGATAAAAAAAAGATGTCCCAGTTCCAGCCATGTCGCGTATCCGGCGTGTTAAATTAAGCTCCTTGAATAAAGGAAGAAGACGGTTATGGATGAACAACGTGTCCAATGTCCCTACACAGTGGCTAGAAGTGGATTCGAACCTGCGACCGTCGGTCACAAAGTAGCGAACATACCAACACGTCACCGCCATTCACAAACGGTCAATTGCAATTTGCAAGATTCAAAATTATCTCCATTTGGAAAGCATGAATACTACTGTAACAATGCACAATGTATACGGCCTGAGTATTTCTTCATACCCGTGGCTGCCTCAGGGTTAGCTAAAGGCATTGCTTCGCCTCTTCCTCCTCCTCCTCCTTTTCCTCTTCCTCCTCCTCTTCCTCTCATTCCTCTCCCTCGTCGCCGTCCTCCTCTTTCCCTCTCATCGTTCTCCTCTTTTTCTTCGCTTCCTCTTCATCTTTTCCTTTTTCTCTTCCTCTTCTGCCTCCTCCTCCTCTTCTTCCTCCTCTCACGTCCTCTTCTCCCATCACCTCCTCCTATTCTTCGTCCTCTTTCTATTCCGTTCCTCTTCCTCCTCTTCCTCCTCCTCTTCCTCCTCTTCCTCCTTTTCCTACACTTCCTCTTCCTCCTCCTTTTCCTCGTCCTCTCCTCCACTTATTCTTCCTCCTCCTCTTCCGCTTTCCTTTCCTATTCCTCCTCTTCCTCTTCTCCCACCTCTTCTTAAACTTCCTCTTCCTCCTCTTCCTCATTGTTCTTTTCTTTCTCTTCCTTCTCCTCCTCTTCATCTTTCTTTCCTATGCCCCATCTTCCTCTTTTTCCACCTGTTCTTCGACTACCTCTTCCTCCTCTTCCCCTATTCCGACTACTCTTTATCCTCTTCTACCTCTTCCTCATTGTCCTCCTCTATCTCTTTCTCCTCCTCCTTTTTCTTTCCTATTCCTCCTCTTCCTCTTCTTTCACCACTTCTTCGACTTCCTCTTCCTCCACTTCCCCTATTCCACCTTCTCTTTCTCCTCTTCCTCATTGTCCTCCTCTTTATCTTCCTCCTCCTCTTTCTATTTCTTTCCTATTCCTCCTCTTCCTCTTCTTCCACCTCTTCTTTGACTTCCTCTTTTTCCTCTTCCCCTTTTCCAACTCCTCTTCCTCCTCTTCCTCATTGTCATCCTCTTTCTCTTCCTCCTCGTCCTCTTTCTCTTTCTTTCCTATTTGTCCTCTTCCTCTTCTTCCACCTCTTCTTTGATTTCCTCTTTTCCCTCTTCCCCTATTCCAACTCCTCTTCCTCCTCTTCCTCATTGTCCTCCTCTTTCTCTTTTTCCTCCTCCTTTTCCTCCTTCCTTCCTATTCCTCCTCTTCCTCTTCTTCCACCTCTTCTTGGACTTCCTCTTCCTCCTTTTCCTACTCTTGATCGTCCTCCTATTCCTCGTCCTCCCCTCCACCTATTCTTCACTTCGTCGTCTTACTCTTTCCTCCTCCTCCTTTTCCTTCTTCTTTCCTATTCCTCCTTTTCCTCTTTTTCCAACTCTTCTTTGCTTCCTCTTTCTCCGTTTCCTCTATTCCACCTCCTCTTCCTCCTCTTCCTCATTGTCGTCTTCTTTCTCTTTCTCCTCTTCCTCTTGTTCCTCCGTTTATTTCTTTACCTCCTCTTGTTCCTCATTCTCTTCCTCCTCCTCTTCTCATTCTCTTCCTTCTCCTGTTCCTCCTCTTCTTCCACCTAATCTTCTCTCTCCTCCTAATTCTTTTTCCTCCTCATTCTCGTCCACCTCGTCCTTCTCGTCTTCCTCCTCTTTCTCCTCTCTTCTTGCTCCTCCTCCTCCTCTCTCTCTTCTTCCTTTTCTAACTCCTCTTCCTCCTCCTCTTCCTCAGTCCTCTTTACTTCCTCTTCCTCTTCCAGTCCTTCCCCTCCCCGTCGTATCTTCCCATCGACAATAACAATTACAGGCCATTTTAATTATTGTGAACAGACTGAAAATATTCGTGAACTTTAAATTTTAAAGGCAACTGAATACCGTACCTTGATTTCTTGTTGTCAACTTTCAAAGTAGTCAGCAGAACGAATCTTGGCAGTGTCGATGTGGGATGTCGGTACGCCTACAGCTAGTATAGACCGATCTTTTATTATACGGACTCAGAAATTTGCATCGCTTTAAACGTGTACATGTATACATGGGCTTAATGTTTAAACAGTGAACACTGACGACTAACATCACGGAGTCTGTCGTGAAATCAGATTAGACACACAGCCTTAATATCAGCGCTCTGCTTAGATCAGATAATTATCCGTAGGATCATTAAGATCATTGGAGTCGGCCAAGCGTTCTTCAGGAACCCTTGATGTGAATCAGACCCCCCTTCTATAGATGAGCCTCTATACAGGGATCCGAGTTCAGGGTGTTACACCCTAATTACCCCCGCTGTGCGGACAGCCCGCTGCAACAGTGGTGCCATTAACAATCAAAAGCCCGAAGACTTTGAATCCAGGCGATATCTATAATTATAACGACTTTATCGACACCGGACACATGCTACTGTATGCATAGGTGTGTGTGTGTGTGTGTGTGTGTGTGTGTGTGTGTGTGTGTGTGTGTGTGTGTGTGTGTGAGTGTGTGTGTGTGTGTGTGTGTGTGTGTGTGTGTGTGTGTGTGTGTGAACAGACGTGTGACTAGGTATGTGAATGGGTGTGTGTATGTCTGCTTGCTCGTGTGCGTGTTTGTGTAGGTGTGTGAGGACGTTGAAGAGCAGGAGGAGGATCAGCATGACGAGGAGGACGAGGAGGAGGAGGAGGAGGACGAGGACAAGGAGAAAGAGCAGCAGAAGGAGAACCAGGAGGACAAGGAGAAGAAGGACAAGAAGGACGAGGACGAAGACCAGGAGGAGGAGGAGCAGGAGGACGACGAGGAGAAGATGATGAGGAGAACGTGAAGGATGAGGGGAAGGAGGAGCAGGAGCAAAAGAAGAACCAGGAGGACGAGGAGGGTGAGGAGGATGAGGATGTTGACGAGGACGTTGAAGAGGACGAGGAGGACGAGAGGGATGAGAAGGAAGAGGAGGAGGAGGAAGAGCAGCAGAAGGAGAGCCAGGAGGACGAGGAGAAGAAGAAGGAGGAGGACGAGGACCACGAGGACGAGCACGTTGAAGAGGAGAATCAGGAGGACGATGAGAAGACGAAGGCCGAGGAGGAGGACGAAGAGGACCAGGAGGAGGAGCAATTGACGAAAACGAGGACGTTGAAGAGGACGAGGAGGACGAGAAGGATGAGGGGAAGGAGGAGGAGGAGCAGAAGGAGAACCAGGAGGACGATGAGGGTGAGGCAGATGAGGAGCAGGAGGTGGAGGATAAAGAGGAGCAGGAGGAGGATCAGCAGGCCGAGGAGGAGGAGGACGAGGAGGACGAAGAGGGTGAGGAGGATGAGGATCAGGAGGAGGAGGAAGATGAGGACCAGGAGGACGAGGAGAAGGAAAAGGAGAAGCAGGAAGAGGATCAACGAGGAGGAGGACGGGAAGAACGAGGAGAACAATGAGAAGGAGAAGGAGAGGCAGGAGGTGGAGCAGCGGGACGACGAGGAGGACAAGGTGGAGAAGGACGAGGAGAAGGATGAGGAGGACGAGGACGTTGACGAGGACGAGGAGGATGAGGAGGAAAAGAAACGAGGAGGAGGACGAGGAGAAGGAGAAGGATGAGGAGGACGAGGACGTTGACGAGGACGAGGAGGATAAGGAGGAAAAGAAAGGAGGAGGAGGACGAGGAGAAGGATGAGGAGGACGAGGACGTTGACGAGGACGAGGAGGAGGACGAGGAAAAGAAAGCAGGAGGAGGACGAGGAGAAGGAGAAGGATGAGGAGGACGAGGACGTTGACGAGGATGAGGAGGAGGACGAGGAAAAGAAAGGAGGAGGAGGACGAGAAGAAGGAGAAGGAGGAGGAGGACGAGGACGTTGACGAGGATGAGGAGGATGAGGAGGAAAAGAAAGGAGGAGGAGGACGAGGAGAAGGAGAAGGATGAGGAGGACGAGGACGTTGACGAGGACGAGGAGGAGGACGAGGAAAAGAAAGGAGGAGGAGGACGAGGAGAAGGAGAAGGATGAGGAGGACGAGGACGTTGACGAGGATGAGGAGGAGGACGAGGAAAAGAAAGGAGGAGGAGGACGAGGAGAAGGAGAAGGAGGACGAGGACGTTGACGAGGATGAGGAGGAGGACGAGGAAAAGAAAGGAGGAGGAGGACGAGGAGAAGGAGAAGGAGGACGAGGACGTTGACGAGGACGAGGAGGATGAGGAGGAAAAGAAAGGAGGAGGAGGACGAGGAGAAAGAGAAGGAGGAGGACGAGGACGTTGACGAGGACGAGGAGGATGAGGAGGAAAAGAAAGGAGGAGGAGGACGAGGATAAGGAAAAGAAGGAGGAGGACGAGGACGTTGACGAGGACGAGGAGGATGAGGAGGAAAAGAAAGGAGGAGGAGGACGAGGAGAAGGAGAAGGATGAGGAGGACGAGGACGTTGACGAGGACGAGGAGGATAAGGAGGAAAAGAAAGGAGGAGGAGGACGAGGAGAAGGAGAAGGAGAAGGATGAGGAGGACGAGGACGTTGACGAGGACGAGGAGGATGAGGAGGAAAAGAAAGGAGGAGGAGGACGAGGAGAAGGAGAAGGAGGAGGAGGACGAGGACGTTGACGAGGATGAGGAGGAGGACGAGGAAAAGAAAGGAGGAGGAGGACGAGGAGAAGGAAAAGAAGGAGGAGGACGAGGACGTTGACGAGGACGAGGAGGATGAGGAGGAAAAGAAAGGAGGAGGTGGACGAGGAGAAGGAGAAGGAGGAGGACGAGGACGTTGACGAGGACGAGGAGGATGAGGAGGAAAAGAAAGGAGGAGGAGGACGAGGAGAAGGAGAAGGAGGAGGAGGACGAGGACGTTGACGAGGACGAGGAGGATGAGGAGGAAAAGAAACGAAAAGGAGGACGAGGAGAAGGAGAAGGATGAGGAGGACGAGGACGTTGACGAGGACGAGGAGGAGGACGAGGAAAAGAAAGGAGGAGGAGGACGAGGAGAAGGAGAAGGAGGACGAGGACGTTGACGAGGATGAGGAGGAGGACGAGGAAAAGAAAGGAGGAGGAGGACGAGGAGAAGGAGAAGGATGAGGAGGACGAGGACGTTGACGAGGATGAGGAGGAGGACGAGGAAAAGAAAGGAGGAGGAGGACGAGGAGAAGGAGAAGGAGGAGGAGGACGAGGACGTTGACGAGGACGAGGAGGATGAGGAGGAAAAGAAACGAAAAGGAGGACGAGGAGAAGGAGAAGGATGAGGAGGACGAGGACGTTGACGAGGACGAGGAGGAGGACGAGGAAAAGAAAGGAGGAGGAGGACGAGGAGAAGGAGAAGGATGAGGAGGACGAGGACGTTGACGAGGATGAGGAGGAGGACGAGGAAAAGAAAGGAGGAGGAGGACGAGGAGAAGGAGAAGGAGGACGAGGACGTTGACGAGGATGAGGAGGAGGACGAGGAAAAGAAAGGAGGAGGAGGACGAGGAGAAGGAGAAGGAGGAGGACGAGGACGTTGACGAGGACGAGGAGGATGAGGAGGAAAAGAAACGAGAAGGAGGACGAGGATAAGGAAAAGAAGGAGGAGGACGTTGACGAGGACGAGGAGGATGAGGAGGAAAAGAAAGGAGGAGGAGGACGAGGAGAAGGAGAAGGATGAGGAGGACGAGGACGTTGACGAGGATGAGGAGGAGGACGAGGAAAAGAAAGGAGGAGGAGGACGAGGAGAAGGAGAAGGAGGAGGAGGACGAGGACGTTGACGAGGATGAGGAGGAGGACGAGGAAAAGAAACGAGGAGGAGGACGAGGAGGACGAGGACGTTGACGAGGACGAGGAGGATAAGGAGGAAAAGAAAGGAGGAGGAGGACGAGGAGAAGGAAAAGAAGGAGGAGGACGAGTACGAGGAGGATGAGGAGGAAAAGAAAGGAGGAGGAGGACGAGGAGAAGGAGAAGGAGGAGGACGAGGACGCTGGCGAGTAAAAATGAAACAAATAATAACACAATAATGACTAGTAATTCATGTTTCGCTAGGTGGAGTGCACTTTGCTGGATAAGGGGGTGGCTAATTCCACCACTTTAAAGGTTAAGGATTGAACGTCATGCCCTTCGTGGCAATTTCCGCTAGACAGATCTTCTCCACGGGTAGGTTGGAAGCGATTCCACCAAAACTTGGTTTTAAACACCCCCGCTCCACCCAAAATTTTTACTGTGTAGCCTATAATATCCTATAAGTTTCAAGTCCATTGCAAATTTAATACGAGGATAAGAAAAGGGTGCTTCATAGTTGGTGATTATGTGAATGATGAGGACCAGCTTATGAGCAGTGGGAAAAGCCTTATAATTATACTATCGAGACGGCAGAAATAATCATATGAAATCCTATAAAATCATTTCACGCAGGCCAAAAACCTAACAACCATAATTCATACAATGGCACAGCGAAAAATAGAATCAATGGTAACAAATGAAAAACTGGATGGGATATTAATTATAAAATATAGAATATAGAAGTATGCCTGTATAAACAAGTTTAATTTAATGTCGCAGTAACCAGATTCATTCTTTTAAATGTTTTTCTACGATAGTCTTAGGGGCCATTGCATAATTACGTAACGCTCGAGGGTGGGTGGGTGGGGTCATTGAAAACGTTACGAAACGTTACGGGGGTGGGTGGGTGGGTGGGTGGGGAGAGCTGAGCGTTACGTAACGCCTTGAAAAAAATTAGTAATGAATATTAAATTAGCATCGAATGACACTTTAGACAAAATAATGGTGTGATCGAAGTTTAAACTTCATGTCATTGATTTAAAACGTAGCCAAAGTAGGTCTATAGATCTGAAGAAGATACGGCAGCAGACACCATGCAGTTACCTGCCAATTGTTGTGCTTCCGTTTGTGCAAACTGGAAACCGCTGTTCAAATTGTTAGGATCTGTGATAGTTCTAACAAACGGAACACCGGGGTAGGCCTATTTCCCCTTGTATTCCTGACATCGAAGATTCGAACCACTTTGAAGCATATTTCACTTAGTGGACACGAATCTCAAACATCATTTTAAAATTCACGCTCAACAAAACTCATAAATATTTCTATTAGTAGGACTAATTATCGAAGTTTGTATGCGCATTTCAAGCTCTCTACTCAGAGGCTCTCGATACTACAGAGGGGACACTGCATCGTAGTTTCACGCCTAAGCGCTGAGCAATTGCGAGTGAAGGCCTTGCCCAAGGTCCCTACGCGGCGACTTGAGGTGGATTCGAAACTGCTACCCTTCGGCTGCAAGACGCCGAATATACCCACTTCACCACCGCGCCCCACAGACGAAACAGATCATTCGTTCATCTTAATTTTCATTGATTATTACTGAGCAATTTAGTCCATGAAACTTTCAGTAGTGTGTAAAATTTTATTCTGGAGGTAAAATTTAACAAAATTGCAATTCACGCATGACTGTCATTTATATCAATAAAACATTCTGTATATTTATTTTAAGCCTAGTCTACTGTCAAATTATAATTTACATACTATATTAAATTCGCTATGAAAATATATGAATTATAAATACGAATTCGCATATAGGTCTGGCAGGCTTAAATCTTGATTGATTTTTCGTAACAATCGTTACGTAACGCTGGGGCGGGTGGGTGGGTTGGTCAAGGGAAGCGTTACGAAGCGTTACAGGGTGGGTCAAAAACGGTCATTTTCGGCGTTACGTAATTATGCAATGACCCCTTATAGAATGTTTTCCCAGATTCAATAAACAGTTTTCGATAAAGACTGTCTTTTATTTTTACAAGATCCTTGTTAGCCAGTCGATGCAGTTTCTTCCGAGCCAAACGAGAAAAAAAGACGTCAGTGTCACCCGCATATAACATAAAGTATAAAAATGGGGAGAAAATGCTTGCCAGAATAGGTAACTGGCTCGCTTGGCTACACCGGTAAGGTCGAAGGCCGCGCGTCTGTACACAATTCACTCTGTGAAAGAGTGTGCGGGCCGCGGTTCGATTCCCGAAGGTGGCTATTTCAGAGATTCAAATCTCGGGCTAGCACGGTCCGTCCACGGGGACCTAAATGGCGTGGCGACACTAATCATCTTCGATATGGCAGTGTCGTTAAACATGTAACATGATGCTTGCCAGAATGATTTCCATAGAGCTTTAAATTAATGACGACACACAATTTTATCCGATTTGTGCCCCTCTCACATCCGTAGGCTGTTACGGAAGTAAAAAAAGTGACGTCATAAGGCATTGTCCCAACAAAATAATATTTCTACTTTGAAAATTTAGTCACTTTATATTTAATTGGAACAGGTATAATTATGATGCAGCGCTGCATTAAATCGCTTGATAAATGAATCAATTATTTGATTAAGAAACATCGAAATTGACATTCTATAAAAGAAACTGATAGCCAAAGGGATGCAAAAGGATGCCGAAAACGGACAGGAGTACCGCTTAAATAAAATAACTTATCAATCATCGAAGATGGCATCAAAACATAGATACGCAACAAAATTTGTATTCAATGGCTTCTGATATTTCACGAGATGAACAGTTAGGCCTACTAGTAGTGTGTTAAAAATGTAAATATTATTGAAATGGGAAAACTGAGCATTCGCTAGGAGATATTCATCATGAAACCAAATAAGCTTACTGCAAATTTTTACAATATCAGTAACACATTTTGCATCATCGCAGTCAAAACCACCACATTTTTTCTAAATCGCCACTCGAAGGCCAAGCACAGATCGCCAGTTTATTCAAGAGCGCTCTGTGAAATCAGAAAGGTTGTCCAAAAGATTAGTCTGAAGGAAGTCGCAGTCCGGTCACCAATGATCAGAGGTGGCAGAGTAGTTATAGCTGTTAAGGACGTTGGGTGGCGTATATGACGAGAATAGGAAGATAAAAGATCAGGTGATAAGGGTAAGAGTTCAAAAGGGGTGCGACTTTAGTTTCAAGTGGAAAGTCAGAGGAGTGATGAAAAGAGGAGTCTGGGGTGATGGTGGGTGACCAATAAGGATCGGTGAGAGCGGGAAAAGAGCAAAATTCAGGAGGCAGGTAATTCCAGAGGCGTGGGGCATTGTTTGATATGGATCGGTTGGAGAACTTGAGATACATAGTGACAGAAAGAAGAGAAAGAGTGAGACAGGCAGTTGATCGGAGTCTGATGGCGAATATTTCCAAGTGAACGTTGACGAATATTTAATTACCTTTAGCAGAAAGAAAATAAAGTGGACAAAGCTGAAGCTAAAAACTAGCATGCCTGTCTGTCTCTATCTGTCTCTCACTCTTCTCTCTCGCTCTTTCTCTCTCTGTCTGTATATATCCCTGCCTCTCTGTCTGTGTGTCTGTCTTTCTGTCTGTTTGTCTCTATCTTTGCTTATCTGTCTCTCTGTGTCTGTCTCTGCTTGGCTGTCTGTTTGTATGTATGTCTCTCTTTCCGAGAAGCTCCTCTGTATGACTAAACTGATATTCGGGCGTAGATGTCAGACAGTGGCGGCGCCAGGGGGGGGCTGGAGGGGGCTAAGCCCCCCCTAAACGCGGCTAAGCCCCCCCCAAAGCAAAATGCGGAAAATGTCTATATCGGCTTAATTATTTCGTATTAAGAAAACTAGACAATGATCAATGGCATCGAAATCTACTTTGAGAATGAAGTTAGCGACTTCATTTCTTGGCAGGGCCTACTATCCCCCCTTGGAAGCTGGAAGCAGTCCCCCCCAACAGAAACTTTTTGCCTATATATATATTGCAAGCGCCGAAGGCGCGAAACTGCGAGTGCCGAAGGCACGAGACCCATATAGCGACTAGGGGGGTCTAGGGGAGCGTCGTAAGGTCCCCCAGCGGGGTCTGGGGCGGAGCCCCAGAAACCCTGCAGCGCATTTTAGCTGTTGGCATCGACTAGAGCGCATGTTTTAGGCTCTTGTTTGCTATCTGTTTATGAACGATAAAGTCATGAAAATTTCACTTTTTTGGGGTTTGCACGCTGTAATTATACCTTTTTAAGCTGTCATTTTCACAAAATTGTTCGTGAATTCAATGCTCAGAAACGTGGTTTAGGATATCATAAAATGTAACCTCTCCATTTAATTTTTTTTAAATTTGCACAATGTAGCCTAATGGTAACATTCTAAACTTTCTCATTATGGGTTAACAGTGCGACACTGTAGCACTTAGTCCTATGAAGTTTGGAAAGGTCCAGCATTCAGTAAAATATAAATTTCTTTTGGTGTATCAAATTGAGTAGTCAACCGTCAGCTGTACAATACTCAGAAATATCCATTTTGGGATCCAAACAAATCCCATGGACATTTCCCTGGACCACTCCCGTAATTTCCTCTCTGGATTCCACCAGAGCGTTTCAATGGAACAATTCCTTCGAGCATTTCCCTCAAATGTAGGCTTCAAAAGTGTAAGCAATTTGCATTTGTACAGACTTCAATATAAACCATTTGCTTTACTTGCTTTTGAACTTCAATTGTTGACCAACCAAGCTTTTATTGCTTGATTAATGTTTACTTAAGCAGACTAAAATCCTTTAGGCCTAATAAATTATAAACAAAAGTAGGCCTACTAATTTACTGTTGCTTCTTTGCCTCATATCACTAAAATTCATTCTGAAAATATCGTTCATTTTATTTGAAACCTATATTAAATAACAAGTGCCGTGTCAGTAGATATAAAATATACTTTACATTTTTTAACAATTAATGTAATTAATTAGGAGTTGTGAGAGCGAGTGCCATATACGTGCAGGGACAAATGTAAGTGAATAAAGCAAAGGTCATACTAAATGAATATCTACCCTTGAGATGGCGGGATGAACGTTCAATTGAAATTTACCGTGGGTGTGCAGGGAGGAATGGTAGTGAGCGAGATGCCGGGGGATATGTCCAAAAGGAAACCTCTTATGCCCATCTATCAATAGGGGGGGGGGGATTTCCCTCTGGCACAAGTTGAATCAGGCTACTTACCCCCCCCCCCCCCCACGTGGCAAGACCTGATGCGCGCGAATGTGATGGAAGTGCAAGGACAGATTTATGTGAGTGTTAAGCAAAAGTCAAATTAAATGAAAATTTACCCTGTGCTATGATGGGGAGAGGATTGTTTGGGGGATTTACCAGATGGAAGTCAATGGCAGATACTGGGGAATACCGGGGGGGGAGATGTTCTGGAGGAAATCTTCTATACTCAACTTTATCATCAGGGGGGGAAACCTTTCCCCCCCTGGCCCAAATTGGAAGCAGTCTGCTTCCATCCCCCCATGGCGTAGTAGGCCCTGTTTCTTGGCCTCAGCCTATGAAAACGGGTGACAAGTTTGCACCCTTACCTTTTGACCATACAACGAGACAGGGTTGTCGAAATTCTCGAAGAAACAACATGGCTCTTAGACACCTCGTTTCAGATTGAAACCGTTTTATAAGTATTAGACGTATAGAAATTTCGAAATTGCCTAGTCCTTCAAAAAGTGGTGCAAAGCTGTATTTTCTCTTGATTTTTCGCATATTTCACAAAATTAATCATCGTCACAAAAGAATGTATAGGGTTTTTTCCATCCTGCAATCAACTATATAATCATAGCGCAGATGCTTGCGCCAGTGGCGTCGTCAGAGGGCTAGGGGTTATAGCCTCTAAATGCGGCTCAGCCACTCCAAAGCAAAAAGCAGAAAATATCCATTACGGCTTATTTCGTAATAAGAAAGCTAGACAATGGTCAATGGTCAATTAAGTTGTATAGGACACTTAATTCGTTGCATAGCAAATGCTACAAATTTAGTGAACCAGTTTTGTTACATTTAGTAGCTGCCTACTGTAAACCGTTTCTTCTTTATGGAATGGAAGCTGTCAGCTCTACCAAAAGTGAGCTGAACTATTTAGAGTACACTTGCAGCTCTGCAGTATGTGAAATTTTTAAAGTCTTTCATAGTAGTGTTGCATCTGTACTGCACATCATGCATGAAAATAATATTGCAGACTGCTGGTTATCCAGAATATTGCGTTTTATACAGAAATGCCTTTGACACAACAATGTAGTTGTCAGATTTGCGTCATGCTTCTCTTACACACCTCAAATGTGTGCGCTCTTGTTATTTTCGGTATAATAATTACTATATTCTTGTTGTGTATACCACCACTGTCTGGGAATGTAGGCCTACGTTTGATATAATGGTCAACTAAAAAGTCCTAGTGCTATTAGCATATACATGTAAAACATTTGTGTTCAGATAATTATATGTATATATATACATAAAATAATTGTGTGCACATATCTAAGCATGCATGTTTTTGTATTAAGGAAACTTAAACTGTTTTCTGTCATTAGTAATATGCAGGCAGATAATTATAATAGAGTTCTGTGAATGCTGTTGGACACCTTTATTGTGATTTATTTTTATTTGTGATTATTTCAATTGAATGTCCAGGGTAACGGCCACTGTTGTCATAGACCCTGGTCAAATCGGATCCATCCATTATTGTGATTACTTTTTTATTGCAAATTTCTGAGTATTAATACTGTGTTGGACACCATTAATGTGATAACTTGGAACTCGAGTCCGTGTCCAAGGTCGACTTTTTATGCGATAAAATTGAATTGCACACCATTTTATTGGAACATATCTGAATATTAATACTGTGTTGGACACCTTAATTTATTGTGATAACTTGGAACTCGAGTCCGTGTCCATGGTCGACTTTTTATACGATACTACTGAATTACACACCATTTTATTGTAAAATGTATGATTTTTAATACTGTGTTGGACACCTTTATTGTGATAACTTGGAACTGGAGTCCGTGTCTATGGTCGACTTTTATGCGATAAAATTGAATTACACACCATTTTTTTGGAACATTTCTGAATATTAATTCTGTGTTGGACACCTTTATTGTGATAACTTGGAATTCGAGTCCGTGTCCATGGTCGACTTTTTATACGATAATACTTAATTGTACCCATTTTATTGTAAAATTTTTGAATATTAATGCTGTGTTGGACACCTTTAATTGTGACAACTTGGATCTCGAGTCTGTGTCCATGAATGACTTTTTATACGATTATACTGAATTGCACATAATTGTATTGTGGAATTTCTGAAAATTAATTCGGTGTTGGACACCTCTTATTGTGATAACTTAGAACTCTTAGACTAGTCAACGTGGTTTTTGAGTGCTTGCATATCGGTATGTCAAAGACAATAGGGACTTTACATAACCTCAATGTCTGCACCACATAGCTACTCGGGCTGCTGTGTGCACACGCACTGTATATACTGTATCGCCCTTGCTCAGCTCGGTCACCAACTCAACTGAGATGACTGAAACTTCGGGGTATGGTACAGCGCGCGCACGGCATAGACTTTACGCGGACGTGTTTGAGGACCTCCCATTCTCTTTTGCCACCTTAGTTGGACACCTTTGTTTATGATAAATCGGAACTTAATCTAGGATTGCGGCCGAATACACAAAAAAACTGGTTCAGTACTTTGCTCTTAAGTGCTGTAATATGCCCAGCAAATTTTGCGATTGCAATATGACCACCCTGGGAAGAAAATGTTCTAGTTGCGTCTCTGGGAGGTAGGAAGGCTTGGGGCTTCAGCCCCCCCAAACCTGAAATCCTGGCGCCGCCACTGATGTCAGTTTTGAGTTCTTTTTAAAGATTTAGAAAATACGAATACGAGTATTACGAGTATTTTGCTTTAAGTTGGAAACTGAATTCAAAAGATACACACAGGAAGAACATGAGACGCAACACAGCAGAAATCTCCTTCATCTGAAACGAAGTTTATATAAATAATGTTAAATATGCGCCATCATTGTAACCATAGATTTATCGCAAAAATGTCAAATGGATTATGGAGCCCATTCGAATAGGCCCTACTGAATTTCTTAATTTGAAAATAATATATTAAGATTAGAGGAGTTTAGACATCTTCAAATTGGGATATTCATGCATAGAATGTGCACTAAACAAATTACCGTGAACTTATAGTAATTACTTAAATACTGTGGGTAAATAGTATTCAATAGTTGTGTAGCAGCAATAACGGTAAATATATTAAACACAAATATCATAACAGTAATGGTAAAGTAAGTAAAGTCCTTCCAGTTCCAAGTCGAACACAGGGAGGCGCTCATCTCCTTTTCAATGGCCCTGAGCCAGCAATGGACGAATCCCAAGGTCTTGGATACGATGCCAGTGTATCGCAGAACTTGCCGTTTGCTTCCCAGCTAATGCCGGTACCAAATTATCCTGCTTGGTGACAGAGGCACGTGCGCGTAGGCCTAAACAACTTGCCCAAGGCCTTTACCGGAGTCGAACCCGCAACCGCATGCTCTGTGAACAAGCGCATTACCGATAGGCCACCGAGTCGCACATAATAGTAATAACAGTAATAATAATAATAATAATATGATTGTTATTTCAAATAATAATGATGATAATAATAATAATAATAATAATATTGCTGTTATTATTAATGGCCTAATAATAATAATAAGCCTAACTATAATAATAATGATAATAATAATGATGATAATAATGATGATGATAATAATAATAATAATAATAATAATAATAATAATAATAATAATAATAATTATAATAATAATAATAACAATAACAATAAGGGCATAACAATAATAATAATGACAATAATAATAATAATAATAATAATAATAATAATAATAATAATAATAATAATAATAATAATAATATTAATAATAGTAATTGTAACGATCAGTCTCGGCGCCAGGATTTCAGTTTTGGTGGCTGAATCCTCGCGGGGAAAAATTTTTCATTTAGGGGGTTTATAGTGGAAATATTTCATTTTTAAATGTAAAAACCTATATGGCCTTTTTAGTGGGCATAACCCCCTAGCCCCTCCGGCGTAGCTACTGTTGATGCGAATAATAATTTATTTGAATTAATTTTAATTCTGTAGATCTTACCTTTACAGACGAGGGAAACTATTTTTGCAGTCATTCACAAAACTGAATCAACCATAAAGTCACCGTGCCACTAAAAAAGTAGCTGCTGGATGTTTCAATGCAGAAGGCTGATGGCAATCTTTGTAGGTAATGGCTGTTGCGACATTTATCACGCGCTATATTAAAATCTTTCGTCGAAAATATGCAAATTAATCGCATCTTTTATCATGAAACCATCTCTTAAATCAGACAGACGCTTCGGCGGCTAAGATAAGAAGATTAATATTATTCATTGGATGGGACGCAGCAGGTGGCCATCGGGTTTGTACTTCCGTGTTGTAGAGAAAGCGAATAAGTAAGAAACGGAATCGATTCAGTAAGTTAGCAAGTGAGTGAATAATCAATTAATGGCCGTGGACTCAGTGCCCATAGGTCCCGATTCCCTGTTCACAGTATCTCTCTAGCTGGAGTCTGGACCCATCCAGGGTCAGATGGATAAGTATTTAAATTGTAGATCTTTTCTACGCCACTGTTCGATGTCGTTTGTCCAAGCCGATGACTTGTGTGACCTTACGTAATATAATCTTGACATCGAATTTCAATCGTCTTGGATTTTGCCGCCAGGCTTCAACATCCATTCTGGCAAACCTCCTCCTTTCTTCTGACTTATGACCGGTGCATTCATTCATTCATTCATTCATTATTAGCATTTATATAGCGCCCCTTCAAGAAACTGCTACTACTACCGGTGCATGGAGCAGCTGCTGTTTGCATCAGCGTGTGGCTGAATTAGTAAGCAAGTAAATAAGGGAAACTGTATGTACCGTAAGTAAGCAAATGGTAGGCCTAAATAGATTTTTGGCCTAGATAATAATTATCACAAACATTAACCAGACATATTGTTCGATAAACATCGCAATGGTAAACTTGAGGGTTAAACAGCGAACAAAGCGAAGTGTTTTTGTATTGAGATGAGGTGCTCAGCAACTGATTAAAAATATACATCGAAGTCCCCCGTAGCCTATTTATACTAATTGCACGTGCAGCATACATGTACATTGTACATGCATACACTTATTTACATAGCCTACATGTCTCTAGCTTCTGTTCCTGAAATGTTTACTTTTTACTGAAGGCATAAACTCATTCTCGAGTCACTTGAAAGAAAACAATGCATTAAGATGTGAAAGTTATTGATTCTTCTTCTGATCAGTTGTATTCGTTTGCATCAATTTCCAATTTCTTTTATTAATGTTTTGTTTCTTTCGCGTGCATTTTCATGTTTGATTTGCAGAGCCATCTTCCAATAAATTTTCATTGATTCCATCCAGCATATGCAATGAGTTATTTCTTGTTTTTAATTATAACCCGGCTCAAGAACTTCGATCATAACTACATGTAGATCTATCAGTACAATCGCGCGAGGGGCACCTATGAGTATATTTTGCACAGAATGTGAATGTAGGGCCTATGCATCCATGCATGAACATTCATTCATTTGTGAATCTTTATGGCGCTGCCTCAGAGGACAACTCAGAGGCTCAGAGGCGCTCCCGACACAAGTGGGTGGGGCGCGGTGGTGTAGTGGCGGCGTCGTTGCCTTGAAGCCGGAAGGTTCAAGGTTCGAATCATCCACCTCACATCGCCCCGTAGGGACCTTGGGCAAGTCCTTCACTCGCAGTTGCTCAGCGCTTCGGCGTGAAACTCCGCTGCAGTGTCCGCTCTGCAGTCGGGAGCGCCTCTGAGTAGAGAGCTTGAAGGGGCGCTATAACAAGTGCACATACAAACAAACAAAACAAACGAGCACAGCAAAGAAGGGCAGTTCTGAGTGGAATAAAAAAGATCTGCGATAGTGAGTCCAAAGAGACCGGCTGAGCGTCACAGAAGCATATAATTATGCTGGATAGAATCGAGACAGATTCCAGATCACTGGACTCACCATGGAAAAGGATCGATTCTGCACAGCTGCAGTTCGTGCAAATGGGACAATGAGCACCCACTTGTGCAGAGCGGAGGGTGGTGACCTTGGATATTTTAGGAGTAACAAACACTCTCTCAGGTAGTCTGATACGATACCCAACTGACATTACCCAATCAGAGTAGCCTTCCTATACTCAGTGCGATGTGGAGTAGGAATCTAGTGTAATATCTCTATAATTTAACTCGAAGAAATAGGATCGCGTAACGCATGTAAGAGGTGTGGTTGCAGGCAACTAGATTCGCGACACCCCAACGCAAACCAGCTATAGGACCTCTTCTTTTCTCTCCTCCATCAAATGTTTTGCGTTAACAATGAAGCCGTTACATGGCATCTCCACATTTCGCTGTCTCATATAATATGATGTTCAAGGCCTTTCTTTTATCATTAATATTCTTTTCCTCAGGTCGTCCATTCTCTGGATTACGACCTGGATGCCTCCATCTCTGCCGGGGCCCCTCGCCTCTATACCTGTCGGACGCGGATCCTCCCTTCTTTTAGGTTGACGTCGTTACTCACGTTTTTGGTCTCTAAATTTTGTCTCTAAAGAAGTCATCATGTAAAGGTTTCTTGGTACTTTGCCAGGTGGAGACCATACCACGCTTGGCAAGATAAGGAGGCCGGTGGGTCCTAAAGGACTTCTTTCGCCTTTAAGTGTCCTTCCATCAACCGCCGCCTGCGTTGGCCAACCATTTTGAGGATTTCTAGTGAGCCTGTCCACCACGCGTAACGCCTTAGGAGATTCTTCAGTCGGAGTTGTTGACTGAAAACGGCTTGAAAATTCTGGCAACAGCGTCTGCTGTTTTCCGGTCTTTCTTCTTATTAAAAAAAACCCTTTTCATCATTGCAATTTGCAAATGCTTCTGCTTTGAATGTTCAAAGATCAAAATAATTATATGAAGTGTTTGTTGCCTGTCTTGTCATCCTTCATTTCATGTTCATATTAATTTCTGATAAAGTATTCGCAACTTTTTAAAAGATACTTGAATATTTGGTTCATCTTGTAAATTGCAAATCTGATTCCAAGAGACTCGCTGTCAGAATGGTCGCAAAATTTATGACGACAGAGTTGGAACGAAACAGTACAAAAAATATCAGTTGCAATGCACCTGATGTAGACCCACGTTGATCTACCTGTTTCACCGAAGCGAAATACCAAGAGGAAGACTTCGAGAGAAGATGGCAAGCCACTTTCTTACAACCGTGATTCTTCTGATGCTGATTTCAACTGTCATAGGTACGTATACGCTTCTTACGAAAAACCTATGTATGATTATGTACCGTACACATATAAACAGATGGCCAAAATTTTGAAAGCAAAGTTTCAGGAGCCTATTGTTTCATATTCCTACAGTGAGTAGGGCCTACTGACAAACATTTTAGAATTGCTGATGATTATTCAGATTTTCAGCTCAATAGGCAACCTGAGTAGAATTTGCTAGACGCGTGCTTACGTTTGAAAAAGAAATTAGGTCTACAGTTAAAATATTTACAGAATCGTTAAGTGTGGCCAATTCTAATGAATAAAATATACGTAGATCTCGACCAAGCATTTTCTTTGAAATTTGATATAGGCCTAATGCTAAAAATCACAATTATAATAATTGTACAATTCCTCTTAAAATTATTGTTCTAGCAGTGATGGCGGATTCCCTTTGCTAGGCAAAGTCTTAAATTACGGTACCCGCGAATAACCCCGTAGGCTATTGAGAATTAACTGCAAAAGTTTCCTTAATGAAATGTTAGGCCTACATAATTAAAAAATTGCAGTATGGCAACCAGTATGGCAACCAGCCATAGAATTTTTTATAAACAGATTCATCCACTTGCGTCCACAGCCTTAAATATTGGATACGCCAAGGAACAAGAAGTTCAAATTAATAGACCTAGAATTAGAAGTGTTTTTATAATGCGCGGATGAAATCATAGGCTAAGCAAACCAGATATAGCCTATGTACACATTGCCAAGTGTGCCTTGCGTTGCTTTCAACCGTCCTCGGCACGAGGGTTGGTCAAATTGTGGACAATTCTTCTCCATCCTCTCCTGTCCTCGGTTGCTCTCAACAACTTCTCTGTCGACAAACCCGACCATTCACCATGTCATCCAGCCACCTTCTCCTAGGTCTTTCACTTGCTCTTGCCACCGGAACCGTTCCTTGCATAATTTCCTTCTCTCAGCAATCTCCATGTTTCCTCGTTATCTGTCCAAAGTATGACATCTTCCTTCCTTTAATAGATTCAAGTAGACTCCTTCCTACACCAACCGTCTCCAGCACCCACTCATTTTTTTCTCTTTCCATGATATTCCCAGGATTTTTCTTATGCCCTCATTTCAAAAGCCTTTACTCTAACCTCATCACTCTTCTTGATTTCCAACTCTCACAGTCATACATCATCACTGGCCATACAAGCGTCCTCATTAACTTTAACTTAGTGGATAGTTTGATGCTATGACTTTTCCACAATTTCTTCTCATTTCATGCTAAGTGTAAGAAAGTTATTTTTACCAAAATAGACAGAAACATATTTCAAAAGTGTTGCAAGATCTGCGAACGAAGAAGCGAATTAATTTACCATCGAAAATGCACAACCGTCCAAAAGTAAATAATTATTTCCAAACATAATAAAATTATATAATTTAGTATGTAATTATCAGAGATAGGAAAGTTTATAAATAGCATAGGCCTACACAATTATTATAGAAAATGTAAATATTGTCCAAATGTTACCTCAATCTCTTTCTTGCTTTTTCACTCTTAACCGGTTCAGCATCGGTTTACCTTAGCAGCAGTTTATATATAAAAAAATATTTTGCGTTGGTCTATCGTATTCCCAAAAAGTCGGTTTCAACATACAAATATTGATTTGTTAATATACCCGGTGTAGCCACTCTTCATTTGCTACAACGTAGGCTAATCCAGTGTAGACCTTAACATGAATGTTATTGAATAACAGTAAACAGTCTCACTGACCACAAATTAAAGAGTCTCTGAGGCCTTTTGAAAAGTCTTAATGGCCAATCGAAAAGCAAATGCACATCCACACTATGGTAACATGGAAAATCTTTGGATGCGACATTGCGACCAATAAAACGTGCCGCTGTGCGTAAGACCAGATCCAAACACCCAACCCGAGTGACCGACAAACCAACATTGAGAGCGCTTTTAAAGTTAAAACGAGAGGCCACAAAAGTGCGAATAAGCGTTCAGGCAGCAGTAGAGTGATTCACAGACGGAAGATCTTTCAGCCGAAAAGGGTCTTGAGATTTAGAAGCACGGTGCTGAACAGTAGCAGTCCTAGACCGAAGTAGCCTAGAAATGGGTCAAGACTCAAGACGGTCGAAAGTATCAGAGCACAGATATCCGATGGAGGTCGATTAGTGAAATCATGCTTTGTGATGTCACTTACACTGTAAGTGGATTAGATGGCCAGGGTGCCAGGTGCAGGGGAGAGGTGATTGTCGACGGGTACACAATGTAGCATTGTAGCCTAATGGTGCGCGCATTTCCTGGCCACGGATGCAGTCGGGTGCTACCTTGACCGTGGATCGTATGACATCAGGAGCATGAGTAATCGATAATTACTTATCCATCGCAGGTTCTCACGAGAAATGACCGGCGTTGACCGCGTTAGGTCAACGTAAGCGATCAGCGGCGCCCGCAGGATTTTTTTCTTGTACGCACAGAAATTTTCGATGGAGGGGCGACGAACAGGGAAAAATTTTCGTTAGGTCGCCGAAAAAACTGATGATCTTTTTTTTTTAGTCATCAACCTAGAATTTCCCAAAAACACAGGGCCTACCTTTTCTATCCGCCGAAAAAAAATGATGACCTTTTTTGTTTTTTTTAGTCATCGACCTAGAATTTTCCAAAAACATACCTTTTCTATCCGCCGAAAAAACTGATGACCTTTTTTTTAGTCATCAAACCTAGAATTTCCCAAAAACATACCTTTTGGGTCATCGCGCTGTACGCACTTACGTATGTGCGTACGTCTGCAGGCGCCGCTGCTGTACGCACTTGCGTAAGTGCGTACGCCTGCGGGCGCCGCTGTAAGCGATAGACTACCATTTGGGGTTTTCTACAATACAAGAGAGTCATCAATGTCTTAAGTTTTTAACAACATGTTAACTCTGCAAATAATGTGATAATGCGCTTCAAAATAAAATATATAAGTTTAGAAAATTGAGAATGCAATAATAACAAGTTTCTGCTTCTTCTCAATTATTTCTAAAGCTCTGCAGTGCTACGACTGTACTGCAGTTTCTGGGGATACCAGTTGCTGCCAAGGAACAACGAATACCGTAACATGCTCAGAGGAACCACAATATTGCGGTGTTGCCGTTTTTTACCAAGGACCGAGCGGTAGGAGTACAGTACATTAAAATAACAAACACTGAACTACAACAGTGACATTGAGATAATGATTATGATCCAAAAGGTAGCTTTGATTCATATAAAAATGACAAAATTGACGGCGATTATGATATTCATTGGGATGATGATGATGCTGATGATCACGATAATTATGATAAATAATTATAATAATAATAACAAAATAATAACAATCGCCATAATAATAATAGTAGGCCTAATAGTAATAATAATAATAATAACGATTCAGCGATTCAACTATGTCGCTTTTAGGGGTACTTTTTCCAACTGGGACCTTGACGAATAGGGTTCATTCCAGACAAATCTGCTTTTATCGAGAGTGTTGAAGTCCCCGAGGGATCATGTTTACCTCGGGGCAAAAAAAAAATAATAATATTAATAATAATAATAATAATAATAATAATAATAATAATAATAATAATAATAATAATAAATTTTGTACCAAAAATCCAATACACTAGCATACAGGAACACGCTCATAATGCCCATAAAGAAGCATGCACTGGAACGGCATCGTAATAATTCTGGCCTTCATTCATTCACAGACGTGAATATAATATTTCCGCTTACCAACTGTCATAAGATTTCTGGCATAACTACCGCCTTATCTATTGTGAGCCTACATTCGAACTTCTGTGTTTCAAAGCTAGTAGGCTACTCAGCCGCAACTTGGCAACGATTCTCAGCTTGTTTTATTTGTGTAAATTCTTCAAGTTATGTACTTGGTATTAGTCAAGTATGCCAATTCATTCATAACTTGCTGCTACATTACATTATTTTCATTAGATGCCCTGGGAAATGCTCTTCTGGTGAGGAGAGGTTGTTCGAATTCGACTGAACTTGCCCGACTCTGCACATTAGGACCACTCAGTGCATGCACTACTCAATGTGACGGAGAACTATGCAACACAGAGGCATCGGAAGCCTGTCCTATGTGAAATGAAACGGAAACAAATGACCAACAGAATTATCTGCTCAACATTTTGACCTTATGTTCTAAATTTTACGCGTGTATGCATCACAACATATGTAGTCTATAATAGACTCATAGTGAAAGTTCAAATGACCATGAAATTAGCCAGATTTTGGTCTAAACTGGAAGTATAACCTTTGGAATCTTCTTTAACGTATCTTTAGAATAAATGAAAACTTGTCAAAATTAAATATCGGAAATGTCGCTCGGTGTTTCTCGTTTTAACTTTAGGATTATTCGCATAATTTGATGTTGGGAAATTTGACTATATCAGGAAAAGCAGACGTCATTACAATGTTCATTATATTATTCTGTCGAAACCAACTCAAAACTCAAAACTATTAATCAAAACTACTTCTTTTCTACTCCAAACTAACCAAATTCATTGCCGAAAAGTGAGTAATGATACACTTATCACTGTCTGCCCGGTCTATCCCATTCGCGAATGTAACACTCTTAATCAAAGCAAATGATAAATGCTGTCTCGTCAATTCATTTTCAAAAGCATCACAAACGCACAGATGACAGTTGAGGTAGCCTACTAAATATAGCGAGACAACCACAGCGCAAATACAACTAATAATATTGGATGCATGGATCCGATTTGACCATGGTCTATGACAACAGAGGCAGTTACCCTGGACAGGAATTTTATCGGTGTATTACAGCACTTAAGAACAAGGTACTGAACCAATTTTTAAAGTAATATTACGTCGAGCCGTTGCTTTTAGCATCGGTCATTTCATATTGAAGCAGTTCAACCCAACGACAGAGCGAGATAAATCAATTCAGTCCATTCATTTCAATCCAAATTCACACCTTATTGTTAACTGATCTTTAGACAAGAACATCATTCTGACAAGGAAATTCATTAATGCCACACTGCCAATTATTATAGCCATGCAACTAAAGTACCCCTATGCAATTACCATACTCCTAGCGTATTATAAAGAGGCCTGCAAAGTGCAATCGTCATACCATTTTTCGATGAGTCACAACTATTATAATAGCAATCACTGTACTTCAGGAAAGACACACACACACAATACGCACCATAGGCCTACCGGTATCAGTCCGAATTAGGATTGAAAGATCTGCATTAATAATTTTATTAGTTCGGATTAAAAAAATTGTGTCAGCATTAAATAGCTAGATGGTCAACCAAATAGATACCAGATAGGTCAACAGTTTCAAAGTTCATTCAATGTTGGACTGTTAGTTAGGTTTAATTACTTAAGTATCAAAGGTCAATATCAATTAGGCGTCAAGTATTAATTGGATAAGGTTCAAAGGTCAACATTAATTGATCGGATGTCAAGGTTAATATAATTTATCTAGGGTTAAAGGTAAGCGGATGTTGGATAGGGTTTCAATTATTAATTAACTCTGACTCTAAGTTCAGCAAATGTTAGTTTTCTGACCACCAAGCGCGCAACCCCCTCCTCTACCCCTAGATCCAAAGGGCGACTCGCAGTAGGCCTACAGTATAAATGACACTAATTAAACTTGAGAAGCGAATTGCACCAGCCACCAAGGCGAAGATCCTTGTCGGTACATGTATGCGCCTCTTTCGTGATTGTCGCTGATCTGCCGGAAAAACCTCTTACACGCTTCAATAATTTTTTTTTAAATACTCAGTTTGCTTATTTGTCAGCAATATTAACTGGAATCAAAGGAACAAAACTAAATCAGTGAATCAGCAAAAATGATTTCTTCTCCATTGTGACGTGAATCACATTAATAATGGGCTGCACGCATACATACATACATGCATAGTTACATACATACATACATACATCCATACATTCATACATACATATATACATACATACATACATGCATACAGTCGTATATACTTACAATACATACATACATACATACTCCTCAGCAGCTCCATAAGCTTGATCTTATGCTTCTCTCTGCAAAATTCCCATTGTTTTCCTTCTCTTCAAGTGTGCGGGATCTGGGTGTAGTACTTGATAGCTCACTTACCTTTACTGAGCATATTTCCAATCTGACACGCTCATCATATTTTCACTTAAGACGCCTCAGAGTCATTCGTCGCTCTGTCTCCTCCTCCATCTTCACTACCTTAGTTCATGCTTTCATATGTTCTCGTATTGACTAATTGCAATTCTCTTCTCATTGGTCTTCCTAAAGTTCGTCTTTCACCGATTCAGTCAGTTCTCAACTCAGCTGCTAGATTAATTGCCCGCCTTCCCAAGTACTCTCACATCTCTACCTTTATGTTTGATGAACTTCATTGGCTTCCTCTACGTGCTCGCACACAGTTCAAGATCCTCACTCTGATCCTAAAGTCTCAACGGGGTCTTGCCCCAAAATATCTGACTAAAACCTTACTTCGTCCTCACTCAGCTTCCTCCCATCGTCCACTTCGCTCATCCTACAGACTTGACCTATTGGTTCCCCGGTCTAGAACTGCTATGGCTCAGTCTCGATCTTTTGTCTCAATTGGTCCTTCTCTCTGGAACTCTCTGTCTCCTTCTGTTCGCTCAACTCTTCTGTCTGTCAGTCTCTCCTCTGCTCTGTCTCTTCTCAAAACCTGCTTCTTCTCGCGGGGCCTTGCGCACTGGGAGCGCCTCTGAACGGTTTACCCTACTAGAGGTGCTTTATAAATGTTTAAATACAATACAATACAATACAATACATACACACATGCATACATACATACATACATACATACATACATACATACATACATACAAAAATGCATACATACATACATACATACATACATACATACATACATACATACATACACACATCATTTATACATACATACATACAAACATACATACATACACATACATACACACATACATCCATACATACATATATACATACATGCATACATACATGCATACATACATGTACATACAAACATACATACATGCATACACACATACATACATACACACATACATACATGCATACATACACATAAATACACACATACACACATACACATACATACACACATACATACATCCATACATACATATATACATACATGCATACATACATGCATACATACATGTACATACAAACATACATACATACATACATATACACACATACATACACACATACATACATACATACATGCATACATACACATGCATACATACACACATACATACATCCATACATACATATATATACATGCATACATATATACATACATGCATACGTACATGTATATACAAAAATACATACACACATACACGCATACATACATCCATACATACATATATACATACATGCATGCATACATACATGTACATACATTCAAACATACATACATACATACATACATACTTACATACATACATACACACATACATACATACATACATACATACATACATACATACATACGTACATACATACATACATACATACACACACATACATACATACATCCATACATACATATATACAAACATACATACATGCATACATAAATGCATACGTTCATGTATATACAAAAATACATACATGCATACATACATACATACATACATACATACATATATATATATACATACATACATACATACATTCATACATACACATACACACGTACAAACGCATTATTTATGCGCAAATACATACAAACATACATACATACATACATACATACATACATACATACATACATACATACATACATACATACATACATACATACATACATACATACATACATACATACATGCATGCAATGTCATGCATACACTGTACACAAATACAAACGCATAATTTATACGCAGATACATGTAAATACAAAAAACCGATGCAGAATCATCGTGGAGTTATGGCTTATTCTTAGATCAAATTTGTTCGTCTATATCAATTTCCGACTTATCACGTTTGCTGTGCAAAGCCATCTATCCATAAATTTTCACGGATTCGCATCAAAAGTCAATGCTGTGATTTATTTACCTGCCTTGCTCATACACATTTGAGAGTACTTCAACCATCTGTATTATAGAGTGCACTATGTGCATTATTGTGCATGAAAAGCGTATACATGACATTGTATAATTATACATTGTATATGTAAGCATTATGAATGAATATACATGCATTATATAGTGTTAGTTCTTATAATTTATAATATTTATATAGACGTTTACTATAGCGCCCATTCAATACCTCTCATAGCACACCATAGCACGTCTGCGAGCAATATCCAGAAGGATGTTGACGCAGACTGAGACTTGTGGCAACAAGTAACTAAGGATCAAACTAGGATGCGTATTGCCCGTGAAGTTGGGAGTGTGCAACGAAGACTTAGGCCTAACTATGTGTCCCTGAGAAAAATTGAAATTTGACACTTCAGTCTTCCACCCTGTGCTAATGTATTGAGGATATTGTACCATACGCAACTTTTGATCGCTAACGGAATTTGAAATTCGAAAAAAAATTGTTTTTCACTCGGATTCACTCCACCCTAGTGTACACTTCCTTACTCATTCACGCATTTCTTACGTTGTTATGTTCGTTTGAAGTTGTTTTGAGACAAAGAATGATATAATGTGCTTGTAGGCTGAAAACAAATGGAAAATTTCGCCCAGCTGCGTTTTCAGTCTTTATTTCTTGTTTTTATTAACAAACTGTTTGTCTTGTTCGAAATGCTTTTATTTTGAATGCTCAAAAGTTAAATATTAAGTTCTTGTTTTTCGCATTGCCATCTTGCAGTCCACCTTCCTATTTATTTCTGATAACGCAATTGCAATTTTCATAGGAATTTGAAGATGATTTGTTCAAACATATTAATTTAAGAATGGAAACCTACTCGTTATCAGAATAAACACAACCATTAATGATGATAACGACTGGACAATTAAGTATAAACGCCAGCTTGAATTCAGCTGAGATTCGTTGATTTGCTTGTTAAGCAGAACCGAGATCGAAAGAGGAAGACTCCGACTGAAAATGACAGGCTACTTTCTTGCAACGCTAACACTTCTGCTGTCGATTTCCACTGCGACTGGTGCGTATAATGCACGTCTGATGCGCTCGCATGCAATCGCACAAATGCATGAGATCGCTGTCATTAGAACTAGCCTATTTAATGATTATGCACACGTTATAAATTATAGGCTTAGCATACCGATGATACAAAACTTTTAAGCAAAGTTTCAGCATCGATTCACGTTGGGGCAATTATTTTTATTATCGATATTTGCACAGCTTTGTTTCAACTTCACTTAGGCTTACTGTAACAGCTTCAGTAGAATCTGGAGGGTGGATACTTGAATATGAAAATGAAATAAGGCTACTGTTAAAGCAGCCTCAGAGTGGCGGCGCCAGACACTTTTTGTAGCCAGGGCAGTCATACAAGTTACCAGGGCAGAGGGCGAGTCGTGTGCTTGGTATAGTACGGGCTTACATAGGCCCATAAATTTGCGCTACAGTGCTTGCCATAAATCACCCACCATACACTATGAGGGCTGGCTGGTCAAAGAATCAGATGGGCGAAGCCATGAAACCGAAATTTTTTTGACATTTGGAAAGTAAATCTTATAAATCTTATACAAGGTCGGGTATAGGCCTACATTGTAAATGGACCTCCCTAAGATTTCCCTGCCAATATCTTGACCAGATGTAAGAAATTAAATCAAAACTTTCAGGCCTAAAGACAGTTTATATTTACGCACGTTGGCCAGATTTCACCACAATATTTCAAACGGAACAAAACTATCACTTTTAGTGAGACCATAATACACTGTTTTGACAATGCAAAAGCATAATGCAGCAAAAAGCGATTTTTTTATTAGTCTAATCTCAAATAATAATATTGCTGTTATCAAATAAACGTGATAGTACTTCATATCTTGTGTTCAATGTGTCCACCACCAGTGCTCACACTTGTTATGAGGCCTTTTGCACAGTTCTCGATGACCTTGTGATGGGTTCCAGAGGTAAATCTTCCCATATCAACTCCGATTTCAAATTTCATTATCTTTTCGCTCTTGGTTTTGGGTGCAGATTGCGGTATTTCTCCAGCATAGCTCTCCACAATTGTTAAAATAATCGGGCTCAAATCCGGATATTTGGGACCATTGGTTCTTCTCAATGAAACCAGTATGCCTACAATAATGTTGACGTTGAACAAATTTCTTTTCATTAGCGGCACATTATTTTCTTAACTCTCAATTTAGCTCCTCATTTCTCTGCAATCACTGTTTATCCGATTAAGCGGCGATCGTAGCTTTATCTTCAAGACCTTGCTCATGAAGTGTATGAATCAATTTGTGTCTGCTATTCACTTTAGTTTGATAGAAATTTCGATTTCTTTATTGTAAAAAATTAACTGATTTTTTACCAACTAGACAGTCATCAAATGATGCAAAAGCGACGTGCAACTATTCTGGTACCTATTTCGTTTCTAGATAATAATAATAATGATTTTCTGTTAAGAACAAGTTTATTTGATACCAATTATTTGAGATGTAGGCCTGATTACTTAATAACATCGTTTTTGTTATTTTTGGCTGCATCATATATTTGAATCGTCAAAAAACAATCATACAACTTTTGTTCTGTTCGAAATAGTTTAATGAAATCTGGCCACCATGTGTAAATTTGAATTGTCTTTAAACTTGTAGAATTTATTTTAAAAATTCCTACTTCTGGCCAGGGCATTGGTAAAAAAAACCCGTAGGGTCTTTTTATGGCCCACTGTGTATAATCTCAATGACTGAGTGAAGCATTGCAAATACTCTTTCGAGAAGCATTTTGAAAAGCAAAAAGTTCAGCACATAAAGTAACTTAGCCATTTATGTAGGTCTGTTATTTATGCATATGCTTGCGCTTCAGTCGAAGAACAATAAAGCGAGGTTCAGGCCTACGCTGTAGGCTAATTTGTTAACGGCAATGTTGGCAAGCAGGCTCCACAGAATTTCTTCCTGCCAGAATTTCTGCCCTACCAGAATTTTTGCCCAGTCAGAATTTCCCCAGCCAGTTTTTTGGCCCAGTGGCGGCGCCAGGATTTCAGTTTTGGGGGCTGAAGCGTCGCGAGGAAATTTCCCATTTTCATCCGCCGAAATTTCTGACGACCTTTTATTTTAGTCATCGGCCGCAAATCGTGGAAATATTTAAATGAAAATATCGAATGACTTTTTTAGGGGCTTAGCCTCTTATAAGGGGTTTAGCCCCCTAAACCCTCTAGCGCCGCCACTGCTTTGCCCTTCGAAAATTTACCATGCCAGAACTTTTGCCTGCCAGAACTAATAAAAGGCCATCCGGTTTTTACATGTAAAAATGAAATATTTCCATGATTAACCCACAAAAGAAGTGAAATATATGCATGAGTTTTCGACCAAAATTAAACACTAAAAGAATGTCGTAAGAAATTTTGGCAAATGAAAATGGAAAATTTTTCTCATCGAGGATTCAGCCCCCAAAACTGAAATCCTGGCGCCGCCACTGACTAGGATAGAAGATTGATGACGGTTACACTGTCTAAAAAAGCTACGTAAATATTGAACCGAGACGTAGTCGGTTGCTGCCTCGACCCGGGATCCTATGGCACCAGGCACGCAAGGCAAAAGATTATTGCTGCTCAAGTCAGGTAGGTTAATAACGAGAAGTTTCACCGCGTCGGGTCATCGCAAACCATACATTCCCTGGCCACTGGCCAGTCAGGGAGTTGAGCAATATTCTTTTAAAAGAATGTGATAATTTGCGCTTTTACTTCATTCGTGTGTTAGCGAGTGGACATCCTAATGAGTTATTTTAACTTATTTAGTGTACCTGTTTATAAAGGGTCAATCAATATTCGGTTATTGAATTGTATAATAATAATGTGCGTGGAGATCCTAAACAATGTCCATCTTATGGAGATGAAAACAGGCACGATGATCGGCGCCGTAGGAGAAGTGCTCAAATTGAGACATCTACCGCTTTCTCACTGGTCCTCGAATGTTACTGGGTTGGCTGACTTTTATCATCGTTGTTATGCTCGCTGGTGCTCAAGTTCCCTGGCCATCAACAATTACTAAAGAGTGACTTTAACATCCAAAATCGATTATTGCTTATCTGTAAAGATCGTATACCGTGAGGCGCGGTGGTTTCGATGCCTTGAAGCCGGAGGGTTCCAGGCTCGAGTCCATCTGAAGCCGCTGTGTAAGGACCTTGAGCAATTCCTTCACTCGCCATTGCTCGTGAGCTAGGGCTGCCAACTCTTGATTTTGCCATTCCGGGACGCCTGCAGTCACTGGATTTGACATTTAATTTATACGGTACCAATTTAGACTGTCCACATATATTGCAAACAGGGCCGGATTAAGGCATGTTCGACATGTTCGGCCGAACAGGGGCCCCCACACTTTAGGGGGCCCCCACAAACACATTAGGAATATTTTTCATCATGTTTAATAATAATTATTGTAGGCCTAATAGCAAAATAATAGAGTTTAAATATCTGTACAAATTGCAAAATTATTCGAAAACTACTGATTTTAACATATTCAACTTTTGCACATGTGTGGGGGCCCTTGCTGGAGTTTCCATTAACAGGCAGATTGATCTTGAAATGAGTTATAAATGCAAATAAGAACTATAAGTTTTATTGTTTATTTAAATACTAAACGCCTCATCAGAGAGGAACTCAAGTGCCATGCAAAACGCATTAGGAAATGGCGTCGTTATGCTACTGCGTAAGCTGGAGTCTCGGGCCTCTCGGCATACCGGTACACTCGGTTTTTACGAATTCAAACAATCCATCACATAAATTCATATAGCGCCCATTGATGAATTAAACTCAGAGGCGCTCTCAACCCAGACCTGGCCAAAAAGAAAAACTTTAAGAAGACGAAAGTAAGAGCCTGCAGAGTCATTGGGAAACGAGAGGTGACCGACAGGGAGGCTATTCCAAATAGCTGGACCCACGCCCAGGAATGCTCTTCGCTACATGGTGACAGTACGCGAAAAAGGGGCAAGGAGGTCTCCACGGGTAGCTGAGCGAAGGGAAAGACGGCCCAAACAGAGAGACAGAAACCAGGGTGAAAAGCTCACATTGGTAAGATGGAGCTTGAGCTAGCTGGTCTACCACTGGTAAAAATGAGGAAATATAAGGGTCTATGTTAATTTGTAATAAGTGGCAGTGCTACACCAGGGGAAATCATGAAAAAATGCCCTGGTAAAAACCATTTGCCCTGCCCTATTCGTTGTCCTGTCTCAAGATTGCCAGAAATTTCTCTGCCAAGAATTTATCTGGGACATAAAATATCGCTTCTACACTGTATACCCTACTGCACCAGAGCACTGGCTATGCGCCTATGCCCTGGTTAGAAAAATGTCTGACCATGGGATTACTTTAATTAAGACAGCGATTATTTTAATTAATAGTAGGCCTAAGCCGTAAAAGATGTGTACTTTAACACTTGACTGGAATACTAAAAGAGTAAAAGACAGGTAGAAATTGTAAAAATTAAAGTAATGAATTAATAATAGACGAATGTTGAATCGTTGAATAGGCCCACAACACGTTCTGTGTGTCATTTTGTCGTCTTTCTGAAAAGTCGGGGACCCCACAGTCTTATTGAACAGGGCCCCCACATTTGTTAATCCGGCCCTGATTGCAAAAGACACAAAGTCGTGGGAATCAGCACGGCATTTCTCAAAAAGCATTAGAACGGACTAACAGCACACAGGACACAATGTGCTACTGAGTGCCTGGGGTCTTGAAAATTTTCAAGACCTGAACCCAGTGCTGTCCAACATTCGACGCCCAGCCAACAACGTTAGGTTTAGGCCCTAATAGAACGCAGAACGTAAGATCATCACACAGCTTGCCGAGTTTAGTGTGCAAAATAAAATTTTGTCAGGTGCATCATCTCTACCACAAATTCCGGGACATTTTGAGATCAATCCGGGACACGGGACGCACAGGATCGATTCTGGGACTGTCCCTGCGAATCCGGGACGGTAGTCAGCTCTACGAGCTTGGGCGTGAAACTTCGATGCGGTGTACGCGCTGTTGTCTGGAGTGCCTCTGAGTGGACAGCTTCAAGGGGCAATATAGCAAACGCGATAAATAAATAACGGGCTATCTGATTAGGTAGGAACAAGAAATCTACATCCCTGCAATCTTTGTGATGTCAATCATGTCATCGAAGTCGAAATATTGTGTGACGAGCCAGAATTTTAGCTGCCTACTATAAGGTGCTATTTGCAGGCTTTTCAAGCACATGCTAAGTATTATAATAGTTCTTATAGCATCGTGCATCGTATTAAATCTCTGCGTGTTTGTAAACATTTAAAGGGCGATAATAACAGTTCTATTCTTTTCTCGCTTTTATTTCTGCAGCTCTTCAGTGCCACAAGTGTGAAAATGTACGTGGTAGGAATCCTGCATGCTGCATACAAGGAACGGATGGAAGACAAACATGCTCTGGCGCTAATGAAGTTTGCGGATATGTAGAACTATACGAAAAAAGAGGTAGGAAATCCACTATTGCAGTACAAGAATTAAAACGCATCAAAACCATTGGTAGCCTACATAACTCCTATGGCAATTTGAATGATGATATAATTATCGTGGCAAAAACGATTGCAATAATGACAATGGCGATTGTGATGGTGATGATAATGATGACGACGATGATGATGATGATGATGTTGATGATGGTGATAATAATAATTATTATTATTTATCTAAGTAGGCCTAATGATATTAATTATGATGATGACGGCGATAATGATAGTGTTACTGTTACCGCTAATAGCACTAGTAGTTGTAGCCTAGTTGGAGTAGGTGTTTAGTAGTATTGAATGAATGAATTTGTTTATTGCACACACACACACACAAGTCAAACAGTATAAACATGCCTCAATAAACATCGTGCAAAAAGAATCAGGAAAAGCTAACAACTTATACAACCCTGACCCCCAGCTCCAAGACTATTTTTAGTGCAAGTCAGTATTAAAACTTAACTGTTACTTAATTAATTAATTAGAACATAACTGAAAGTAATAGGGAAAAACATACAATGCAATAATGATAATAATAATAATAAAATTGTAATATTAAATCATAATAAATGGTAATAATACTAAATAATAATAATAATAATAGTTGTAATAAATAATAGAAACAGCATATTAATGCAGCGGTAAATCCTCACAATCTACAAAAGATAAGAGACTCGGAATCATCATAATAAACAGTCAGGATACTAACATACAGTGTCTAGTTGCTGCGAGATAAATGCAGGTATAAAGACCAAAGTTAATCAACATAAGCAATAGGTTGAAAACAAAGTCTTTTTAACATTTTTCTTCAAGGTACATACACTATTTTCCCTCTTCACATCATCTGACAGAGAGTTCCATAAACGGGGACCTAGAATTCGGAAGCTATTAAAGCGACAGGTGGTGCGGGCAAAAGGAGCAACATATTTACTCGATCCATGAGTATTAAACGAGTGAAATTGAGCCACTGTCATAAAATAATTTTTAAATATGTTGGGTAAGAGATTATTTCCAAATTTGTACATAAGGACGACAATAGACAATAGTACAGGTCATAAACTTTGAGAATATTAAGTTTACTGAATAAAGGGTTGGAATGATTGGGATAAATAGGGAGTGTGAGCTTATCCCTCACGCCTTTCCAGTCTCTTCAAAAGTTCAGCAGCGCAGCCTATAGGCCTAACCTAATGACTGTACTGTGGTAGCTAATAGCTAGTTTATAAGTGTCTACAGTTCGTTAACTTGTTTACTTAAAACAACGATCGGTTTCTTGTATTCTTTTCTTCGAATCTCCAATAAATGCAATCAACACAAAATGGAACAATAACGAACAACAATTCAATGTCACGACAAAAACGCCATCTTATTATCTCTTCTCTCTAACTTCTCCTTATACACATGACTAGCACTCCTACCAAAGCCTATCTCACTCAGAGCGTACATCATTCCTGCAGTCGCTCTGTCCTTCTCTCTGTCTCTCTCTCTGTCCTTCTCTCTGTCACTCTCTGTCCTTCTCTCTGTCTCTGTCTCTCTCTCTCTCCGGCGACGATCGTGCAGTGGCGACTTTACCGCCACTCAGCCAGCTGGCCTATCTGTACGCTCAACAATTAGCTGACCACTATATGTTATACAAAATTAGCTTACATTACCTCTTTCCTTTCTTTTAAAGAGAGCTAATTATCTTTAAAAATTAGTGAACATACCTTAATTAAACAATGCAAACAATTCTTAATATAACATCATAAAATATCTTACATATCTTACGCTACAGTCTAGACAAACAATCAGCTACTACATTCAGCTTGCCTTTCTTGTAGTTCAACATAATGTCAAAATTTTGCAACGATAATGACCATCTGACTAACTTAGCAGATTTCGACATTGATTCAGTCAAGTAAACTAAAGGATTATGGTCTGTAAATACATTAATCTTAGAACCAATAATAATCTCTTTCAATTTGTTTAAAGCCCATATGATTGCATAGGCTTCCTTCTCAATCGTTGCCCATCTCCTCTGGGTATCTGTCAGCTTCTGACTGATAAATGAAACGGGACGTTCTATCCCTTCATTGTCCACCTGTGACAGAACAGCTCCCACAGCAAAATCACTGCTATCACAGTACAAATTAAATGGTTTACCAACCTCAAACATATATAGAACCACATTTGACAATACAATCTGTTTCAGGGAATCAAAGGATTTCTGATGTGTCTCAGTCCAAACAATGTTTTCAGGTACTTTTTTACTGGTTAAGTCTGTCAATGGTTTAGCAATGTCAGCAAAGTTACAAATAAATTGTCTGTAAAATCCAAAAAATCCTAAGACCTGTTTCACTTGCTTCTTCGTTTCAGGTTTCTTCAAATTAATCAAACTGTCAATCCTATCTGGATTCATCATTTTCTTCCCTGATCCTATAAGGTGACCGATGAATTTCACCTCACTCTTACCAAACACACATTTTTTCAAGTTCAACGTTACATTATGCAGTCTTAGGCCCTATTTGTTTCAAAAACAATTCCAAATGTTTTAAATGAATGTCCCAATCATTAGAATGTACAGCAATGTCATCAACATACGGTTCAGTGAATTCATGAATCGGTTGCAAAATCATATTTATCGCCTTTACAAAAGTCCGTCCAGAGTTAATCATTCCAAAAGGAACGCGCGTAAATTCGTACAGTCCATTATGTGTAACAAATGCAGTCTTCCATTGGTCACTCTTCTTCACAGGACAAGTCCAATAGGCACTGCGACAGTCCATAACGGAAATAAACTTGGATTTCCCGACTTTGCTCAAGACATCATTGACGATTGGCATAGGATATCTACAGTTCTCAGTAAAAGAGTTAATGTATCTGTAGTCGCACGCCAGTCTCAAGGATCCATCCTTCTTTTTGACAATGACAAGTGGACTTGCCATTCTGCTTGACGATGGTTGAATTATGTTTTCTGTCAGCATCTCTTGTATTTGTCTTTCCACTTCTGCACGGTATATTAGTGGTATTCGATATGCCATGAATTATCTTTCTCGAAAGTCAGGTTTCAACACCACTTCATGTTCTACTAATTTGCACAGTCCGGGTTTGTCAGAAAATCTGTCTGCATAACGATTTAGTATTTCAAGCAATTGTTTCTGTTGATCGCTCGTAAGGTGTCCAATTTGTTCATAATCCAATTGGAGAGATTTCTGTTTTGTCTCTGAGTGGTCTTCTTTCAGTGGTATTTCTACAACTGATCCGAATTCGTCATCCTCTTCCACGATCAGACCACACGACAATGATCTTGTGATGAACTTCCTCATCTTGTTGGAATGAACAATTCGTCGACCACTTTCATTCATGTCCACAAGATACGAATATTTGGATCTTCTTTGTAAGACAGTACATGGACCATGCCATCGTGAGATAAGTTTATTAGTTGACGTTGGATACAGCACGATGACGTTTTCTCCTGGTTCGAATTCTTTATCTTTTGCTCTTTTGTTATATTGACTGGCGTATTGTTTTTGCTTTTCGTCAGCACAACTCTCAGCGAATATCACGGCCTTTTCCATGTCTGCTCTTAAATTCTTCAAGTACTTTGCGGGTTGCACTCCAATGTTCGGTGGTAGATTAATTTCGTTGGTCCAGCTTTCTTTAAGAATGGTTAGTGGCCCTCTCGGCAACTTTCCGTAGACCAGCAGATATGGTGCCACTCCTGTAGTTGCATTAGGCACTTCTCTCAATGCCCAGACGGTAAATGGAATGATTTTGTGCCACTGTCTCGGATTTTCCACAATGACATGATGAACCATTTTCTTGAACGTTTGATTCCATCTCTCCACTATTCCGGCCGCCTCTGGATGTCCTGGCGAATCGAATCGAGGACAACATCCCATCAAGTTCAGAAATTCTCTCGTCAGGCTGGCTGTAAAATTTGTTCCTCTATCACTCGTTATCACTGACGGAACTCCAACATCCATGAACAGCTTCATCAGAGCCTCGCATACAGCTTTAGCAGTCAATGACTTCATCAAAAAGATTGTCGGCCATCTTGTACATGAGTCTACTATGCACAAGCAATACTTATGCCCTGCTGCTGACGTCGGTTCGATTGGTCCTACAACGTCCATTGTCATTCTGCGGAACGGAATATCTTCCCTTGGTATTGGTGTGATCGGTACTCGATCCATCACCAAACTTCGTGATTTCAACTGACACTTCTCACAGGACTTGCAGAACTTCATCACCTCTTTACGCATCCTTGGCCACACAAAGGACAATTTGATACGTTCTCTTGTCTTCTCTTCTCCCAAGTGTCCGCCGAATACTGACTCGTGTGCCAATTCCATCACCTGAATTCTTCTTTCCTTCGGCAACACCAACTGGTACACCAACTGATCCAACATTTTATGCCTCTTATACATCAAACCATTCACCACACTAAACTCTGATCCTTTGTCTTCAGCTATCTTCCACCACGACTTCAGTGACACGTCATTTCTCTGCTGCTCTTCAAATTTCTTTGCATCTGCCAATTGTCTTTCATCATTCGTATTTTCAGCAAACAAATCTCTCATACTCGTATTCATTTCACTATCACTTCCAGAATCATCATAGTCATCACGTTCACATGCAGCCATCTCTTCTTCTATTTCATTGTTCCCGGATGTTACACCTTCTTCTTCATGAACACTTTGCTCATCCTCGCTTTCTGTGTCATCATCTAGCAAACTTTCATTTAACTTTTCCTGTTCTCCTTCTTCCACTTCTCTTCTCCGACTCTGTGCTCTCGTAGTCACATTCGCTTGTAGTTCTCCTTGCAGTACGCTCACTGGTGGAATCTCGTTCAGTTCTGCGATTATCTCTGGATGTAGCAAGAACTTTTCTTTGTTATCTTTACACAAAAGTGCCGGAATGCTGGCACATACCAAAGTTAAATATGGCGCAATATTTACTTCCTTGTCTTTCAAATTTCCTCCTACGTTATGACAACTCATCCGCACTTCTATTTTCACTAACTTAGCTGGAATGGGCTCTCCAGCGACACATTGCAAATGTACCCTGCCAATTTCTTCTACTATCGCTCCTTTCAATAATTCCTCGTTGATTACTGGAATCTCAGTACCAGAGTCAATCAATGCTTGGACTTGCACGGGATGACAACTGTCATCATTTCCCCGTATCTCTACATTCACATGCTGTAGTAATGTCTTCTTCATACGTTGACAATCATCTTTACTTTCAATTTCTCGACCAATTTTTGTAATGGGAGCAGATTTTACCACTTCTCTCTGTATAGTAAACTGAGGCGTGCACTTCATGACTGACTTCACTTCCGTTTCGCGGTTATCTTGTTCTTCCAGCTGATTAGGTGCATTCATTACTTGAATCTGATTTACTCTGAGATGTTCTGCACTTCGACTAAATCTATTTCTCAGATTTGTCATTCTTGGTGGTACTTGGCAATCCTTCACCAAATGTGTGTCCGACTGTCAATTATGGCATCGTTTCCTAACAATACTTGTCTGTTCGGTGTTCTGCCGTCTGTAATTGTTGTACGGAGTGTATGCTGCATTGCCTTCTCTTTGGCGTCCCATCACTGGAGTTCGACTGTAAATTTGTCTGTCCCCCGTTGCTTCTTTTCTTTCTTGCCCAAACTGTCTTCCAGGATAACTATCTTTCCTTACTTCATTACTTCTGGCTTGGCTTCCTGTTTCTTTGCTATTACTGTTCCACCTGGTTTGCTTTGAACTATTACCCCATGCTTCATATTTCGGCTTATCGTGAAACATTACACCAATTCGATTGTTTACATGTATGTCTGCGAGATCTGCAACGTTACTAGCTTCCAAGCATTCAGTACCCTCCTTTGCAAGTACAAACTGTAGTGGACCCGGTGGTAGACATTCTTTCAACTTATCCGCCACCAACAGATCAAACAACTTCTCGTAGTTTTTGCCCACTCGCCTACTTCTGACATAATAGTTCAGCAAATTCTTCAATCTGGCTGTAAACATAGTGTATGTCTCTTCTGCCGTTTTCTTCGCATCTACAAATCGTGATCGATATTCTCTCGCTGTCAATTTAAATTCTTTCAGTAAATGTTCTTTATACATCGTAATTGTCTAGATCAGCAAAAGACAATCGGTTCAACACCGTTCTCGCTCTTGGTGTCATTAGTGGTAACAGTAATTTGACCCAAAACTGCTTTTCCACCGTAAAACTATTGAATGCATTCTCAACTGTCTCAAAATATAATGGCACCTCCATTATATCATATGGCATCTTAGGTAACACGTGTTTCATTGCATCACCTATCTTCTTAATCTTAGACACCATTGTCTCACTCTCTCGGACCCTATTTTGTTCTGACTCCTCTCGACTCCTTCTATCGTCTTCGTCTCTTTTCTTCAGTCTATTTTGATCTTCTTCTCTACGCAGTTCTTCTTGTTCTATCTTCTGCTGCAACAATTCTAGCTGCTTTCTGCGTTCTTCCTTTTCAATAGCCATTTCTCGGAGCTGTGCTTCCTTAAGAGCGAGTTTCTTTTGTTCTAATTGTACTTGTTCTTCCCTTTCTCTTTCCGCTCTTTCCAAACTTTCTTTCTCTATTTTCAATTCTTCCTGTCGAATTTCTTCGGCTTTTTCTAATTCTGCCAAACGCATAGTTTCCTTGTCTTCCTCACGAGCCTTTTGCTCTTCAATCTGTTGTTTCCGTATTTCTTCATCACTTTTCCTTGCTCTCTCGTACTCTATCATTAATTCCATCCTTCTTCGTTCTGCTTCGTCACGATCTTTTTTCAGTTGTTCTAACTGAAGTTGGAACTGCTGCTTCTGCATTTCTATCTCATCTTGTCTCATCCTTTCTGCTTTTTCTGTTCTTACTTTTTCCTCTAGTCGAATCTTTTCTAATCGTTCTATCTCTTCTTGTCTGATCTTTTCTGCTTTTCCCGCTCTTTCGTTCTCCTCTTGTCTCCGTTTCTCCTCTTTCTCTTTCTCCTCTTGTCTCCGTTGTTCCTCTTTTTCCTTCTCCTCTTGTCTCCTTTCTTCTTCTTCTTGCCTCCGTTGGTCCTCTTTCTCTTTCTCTTCTTGTCTTCGTCGTTCCTCTTTCTCTTTCTCTTCTTGTCTACGTTGCTCCTCCCTCATCATCATAAATTGCATCAACGCCTCCATAGACATCGGTGACTGTGGTTTTTCGACTGGCTTCTCCTCAGCCCCACCAACCGCACCTTTCTCTTCAGCTTCCTTTTTAAGCCAAACCTCAGCTAAAGCTTCCATCAAATTTTCCCTAGACATCACATCGACTTCTTCTACATCTAGACCAGTTTCAATTAAATATTTTATTATTCGATCAGAAGCCATCTTTTTTATATTTGCTCGTTTTTGTTCTGTAAGTTTCTCCATCTTACTTCTTTACTTCAGTGATTTACGTGAAGAAATCGAGGGAGTGGCTATGATTTTTGTGATTGGTTGACTTCAATTCTTATTGCTCCTCGAATAAACAAGCAAGTTTTGTATACCTCTCTCTGGCGTTGCGTTGTCGTAATGTCGTTCGTATGCCCGTTGTATCTTCTCACCAGCTGTTTGGATGCTCGGAATTCTTCTCCGGTCGATCAGATGCTCAGTTTCCTTCTCCCGTGTGGTCGGCTCCTCGTATTGTTTCGATATTCCGTCGTCCGTAAACTCGATTCAAATATCCACCGTCCGTGACTTGGATTCAAATATCCCTCCGACCGTAAACTTGGATACGTTATCCACTGTAGACTTGAGTTCGATATCCACCGTTCGTAATTAACTTGGCTTCGAAATCCTCCGACCGTAAACTTGGATTGACTATCCCACCGCTATCACCAAAATGTGAGCTTATCCCTCACGCCTTTCCAGTCTCTTCAAAAGTTCAGCAGCGCAGCCTATAGGCCTAACCTAATGACTGTACTGTGGTAGCTAATAGCTAGTTTATAAGTGTCTACAGTTCGTTAACTTGTTTACTTAAAACAACGATCGGTTTCTTGTATTCTTTTCTTCGAATCTCCAATAAATGCAATCAACACAAAATGGAACAATAACGAACAACAATTCAATGTCACGACAAAAACGCCATCTTATTTTCTCTTCTCTCAAACTACTCCTTATACACATGACTAGCACTCCTACCAAAGCCTATCTCACTCAGAGCGTACATCATTCCTGCAGTCGCTCTGTCCTTCTCTCTGTCTCTCTCTCTGTCCTTCTCTCTGTCACTCTCTGTCCTTCTCTCTGTCTCTGTCTCTCTCTCTCTCTCCGGCGACGATCGTGCAGTGGCGACTTTACCGCCACTCAGCCAGCTGGCCTATCTGTACGCTCAACAATTAGCTGACCACTATATGTTATACAAAATTAGCTTACAGGGAGAGTTAGAGATAATACGACATGCAGCTTTCTGAAGCTTTAGAATTCGGTCCAAGTTGCAGGATCTGTACGGAGAAGCCCAAACAACACAACAGTAATTGATATATGGTTTTAGTAAGGTATGGTATAAAAGCTTCAATTTCTCAGTTGGTAGCACATGTCTGACCTTACGTAAAATGCCCACAACCTTGGACACTTTGTTGGTGACCATGTCCACATGTTTATTCCGGCACGCCGACAAAAGCGCGCAGGACAAAAGCGCGCAGAAAAATGCGCGCAGACAAATGCGCGCAGCGACATATGCGCGCAAGACAAAAGCGCTAATCGACAAATGCGCGCAACAGGAACAATGAAATCGAAATTCCGTTTCACCTATAGCGAACCTTCATCCCGCTTCCATTTCACCTATAGCGAACCTTCATCCAGCTTCTATTTCATCTATAGAGAACCTTCATCCAGCTTCCATTTCTCTGACCTTCATCCAGCTTCCATTTCACCTATAGCGAACCTTGATCCAGCTTCAATTTCATCTATAGAGAAGCTTCATCCAACTTCCACTTCTCTGACCTTCATCCAGCTTCCATTTCTCTGAAGGCGTATATTTTCGTCGTCACGATCGATAGGCTACGGCAAGAGAGAGGTCTTGAATCTTACGCCACATGCTCTCGTTCATCTACTTTTAACAACCGTCTCTGACGATGTTGTGGTTATATTAAATGGTCATTCTAATACTCGAAATTTTGATTTCATTGTTCCTGTTGCGCGCATTTGTCGGTTCGCGCTTTTATCTTGCGCGCTTTTGTCCTGCGCGCTTTTGACCGTGCACCGTTTATTCCATTTAAGATTTTCAGTAATAAGAACACCAAGAAATTTAGTTTCACGTACACGAGGGAGATGCGCATCATTTACACATAATATGTCAAAATCTGAGTCAAGAGTCACCTTATTTCCAAATATCATATAGCCTAGTTAGTCTTATTTAAGTTCAAAGATACTAAGTTGGCGGCAAACCAGTGGCTTAACAGTTTTAAGTCATCATTCAGAGTTTTAGCTAGTATGAGGGGACAGTGCCCAGTGGCAAAAATATTCGTGTCGTCAGCAAACATGATTAATTTCAAGGCAGTCACAGATTGTAGATCATTTGTATACAATATAAATAACAAAGGTCCCAATATTGAACCTTGAGGAACTCCACATTTCACAAATAGAGAGGCAGAAGAAGAGTGATTAACAGAAACATATTGTAATCTATTAGATAAGTAGCTACAGAACCAATTAAGAGGCGAGCCTCTAATTCCATAATGTTCAAGCTCATCCAACAAAATCTTATTCATTCATTCATTCGTACATTTATATAGCGCTCCTTCAAGAAAAAACTACTCAAAGGCGCTCCCGACTCCAGCGCACACAAAAAGAATATTTTAAGTTTAGTAAGGAAGGATCCTGGCAGAGACCCAGGGTGTAGGCGTAGCTCAAAAGGAAGGTCATTCCAGACCACTGGTCCAACCACAGAAAAGGCTCGATTCTTCATGGTAGTAGTACGAGCAAAAGGAACTAAGAGGACTCCCCTATCAGCAGAGCGTAACTAACGACGTCCTTGGATACCCAATGTAAAGCTGCATAGCTCACGGAGGTAAGTTGGGGCAAGGCCCTGACAACATCGCCATACCAATGCAGCTACCCTGAACTCAATACGCTGGCAAATAGGGAGCCAGTGAAGTACCTCAAGCATGTAGTTTGAGACATGACCATATTTAGGGATTTGCCCAATTAGGCGCGCAGCAGAGCGCAACACCCGGTCAAGACAAGTCAATCTGCTGGATGGGAGGCCAATGTAGAGCGAAGAGCGAAGAGCAATAGATTATATTATATGATTAACAGTGTCAAACGCTTTAGCCAGATCTAGGAAAATTCCTATGGTGAGTTGATGCTCGTCAATAGATTTGCTAATATTGTCTGTGAGCTGAAGCAGCGCCATATAAGTAGACAAGTTTTTTTCTAAAACCAAATTGGCTATCCTCAAGCAAATCATTTTGAGTTACAAAACCAAGAAGCGTATTATAAACAATTTTTTCCAATATCTTGGCAAAAGGAGATAATATGGAAATTGGTCTGTAGTTGGATACCATAAGTTTATCTCCAGACTTAAAGACTGGAATTACCTTAGCAATTTTAAGTTGATCAGGAAAGACACCATCAACCAGCGATAGGTTAAAAATCTCTAATACGGGAGAGATTTCATGAGAGCATTGTTTTAACGTCGATATCGAAATGTTATCAAATCCTACACTGTGAGAATTTTTCAGAGAAGCTATAATATTGATAATTTCCTGAGGTGAAACCGGGTTAAAGTAAATGGATTGGGGATGACTGGACTTTAAGTAGTCAGTGTGGCATTGAGGAACTGGCGAAATATTCTGGGCAAGCTGGGGGCCAATATTATTGAAATATTTATTAAATCTGTCAGCTATGGCCACAGGGTCAGATAAGGTATTTCCATTGTGGCTAATCTCAGTTACGTTATCCTTATAAGTCTTTATAGTAGCAATGATAGCAATGATATACCAGAAGCAGTGGCAGTAATAGCATGTATAATTCGCCGACTTCTTTCAGGCTCCTGACATCCTCCACTTCTTTTTTCAAACCGATTTGATTTTCTAGTTCCTCGTTCTAGAACAACTACTCTGGCTCTGTCCCGGTCCTTTGAACTCAATTGAAGACCTTGGTGCAAAAACCAGGTAAGTGAAATTTCATAGTTTTCGGCAAATCGAGTTTGAATGTTTTCGCTCTTTAGAAGCTTGCCATTTCGTCCAGGAAATAGATAGCGAGAAAATTTAAAAAGTATAAGGTGCATGTAATCGTAACTGATGATAAAATAAAAAATCTTATAGGCCGGATGTGACTAATTAGTATTTTATGGGCAAATGAACAACAAACCTGGTTATTGCACTGAAACTTCCCTGTAGTTCCGAAACTTTTTTGATGCAAGAATAATATATGTCAACTAACCTGGTTATTGCATGAAAATTATAAGCCACTTTCGTGTAGTTCTGGAAACTTTTTACATGTAATAATCTGATAAGTGAACAAACCTTGTTATTGCATGGAAATGATAAACATTAGAAATCTGGGCCAGAAGAGGGCAACGGAAGAAACACTGGTTTTATAGAGAAAAATAGGCCCCTAAATTGAAATATTCCACGGATTCTGCCTATAAATGACGTCAGGCTTACGCCTAGATGAATTAGTACGGTGGTACATGGGCGGAGTTTGGTTTCTGTTCTTATGGGGGCTAAAAATAACTTGGGCGCCGGGGTGGAGACTTTGGCCGGAATCTCGGAATCTGAAGATAAGATACCATATTCGCCGCCAAAAAACTTATGATCTTTTTCAGTAATCGGTCCAAATCTCAAGAAAATATACCATTTTCACCACGAAAACATGATGACCTTTTTTAGTCACCGGTCCAAATCTCGAGAAAACATGTCATTTTCACCGAGAAGAAATCTGACGACCTTTGTTTAGTCGTTCGGCCAAAATCTCGTTAAATTAGTGTTAAAATAAAATAAGTCTGAGAGTTCTTGGGGGCTAATCTCCATAGCCCTTGAAAAATGCACGGAGAATTTCTTAGCTGTACGTTCTGGGGGCTTAGCCCCCTAGCCCCTGATAAACTCCGCTCATGATGGTATGTACACACGTGGTAAAGGGTCCAGGTAGCACTAGCACCGCACAAAAGGAGATTTTTTAAAATCCAGTTTTATGTCCGTCGCAACTGTCACTTGCCATTGTACTCACTGTAGCTGTTATAAATTGAGGTAGGCCTACCATCTATTACTTCATCTAGTAGACATGCTATTCCTCCATAGACAGCCCACCTTTACGACCTGCTATTTTGACCTACAATGGGGGGCCGATGCCGGCCGACTAGCAGCCACCAGTGATGACATAACAAGACATAATAAGGTACAACAGCCTGCACTCTGCTCAACAGCCATTTTTCTTTTGACATTATTCCGCGTTTGTACAAGGTCCACACCCACCTAGTGCTAATTACCATCCATGCCCGAGTTAACTCGGGCTACATGCTAAAGGGGTTACGTTTCCTTCACGTGTTTCTGCTCCATTACGGTACCTGACACTAGTGGCGGATGCCCTTTCTGACACAAACCCAACAGTATCACAGCAAATAAAAAGGAATTAACGTAACAAAGAGAATAAAGAAAGAAAAACAATTGTTACTATAAGCAATTGCTTTGTTTTTCTTATTTAAGTGGATAAATAAATTTAAAAAAACTTTTTCTCTAGGCCATTGGGGGTGTTAACCCCCGAAACCCCCTTGTCTACGCCACTGCCTGACACTGGTTGATGATGTGTTTGAATGTCACTTAAGTTTACTTCACGTAATTTTTCTCTTTTTTTCATCCACTATCATTCTGTCTTGTAGCTGGTTTGGTTTTTGGCACCTAGTCTTCATAGTCACCAAACTTGCTGGCTCTAGGATGTGATATTGCGGACCTTTGAAAACCTTAATAAAACATTAATAGGCAAAATAGCCTATAGTTTTGGAGAAGGCCTAGTATGAATGTAGGCCTACTATCTGGGTGCCTACATTAATTTTTTCCTGTAGCTTCTGCGGCAAAAGAAACCTGCAAAGGTCGTTTCTAATTACGGCACTAACCGAAAACCTAACCTTCACCGACCCTCACAACGTTTAACATGATCCTAATCTACCAACACGACGTCGACTGAGAGGATGCAACGAACTGTGACACTGCAAACGCGAAGTGTCACAACTCACAAGGCTACTGCAGCAAAAAATTGATAAAAAGAATGCAGTTTGGAAAATATGCTACAAGAGCGAGTGTTACATATTTTCACATGGTTAGGCTATTTATTTTTCTGCTTGGAGTAAAATGACCGACACGCTTAAATATGACATTTTAAAGGGCGTTTGTGATACCACATTAAACAGACATTAAACTTACAAAATTAACACGATATGTTAATATTAATTAAAATATTAATTAATATATTGAATAGGCCTATTACGAAATCAGTGTCAACTGTGTTATCTCTCAAACAATTAATGTCTAAGCTTAGGCTATTTTTAATGGGATAGGCCCAACAACCGATAGGCCCGATTAGAATACTGTAAATTCGGGGAAAATAGTCCAAAACGTATAAATATAGTGGCAGAATAGTGTTATTATACCCTTACTTACATCGCTATTGCATCCGATAACGTGTTTCACTGGCTTATGGTTGAGTGCAAAAACCAGGTTTGTTCACTTACTGCTCGAAAACCGCAACTGAGAGGCTACGATCTTTCGTGCAATAACCGGGTTTTTCACTTATCTCATTTATGCATGAAATCATGGCACAGGATTGCGAAAATTCTCAAAGCAGGTATGTTGAGTTGCCTGGTTATTGTCCTACCTACTCGCTTAATTTTGCAGCTACCAGCTTGAAATTTACACCATAGATGCGCCTCTACGTCAGGAGCATTTTAAGCTAACTTTCACGATAACCAGGTAAGTAGACTTACCTGGTTTTTGCACCAAGGTCTTCAATTGGTCCCTCTCTTAAGAATGCGTTGTCTTAGCCTACTCGATCAATGTCTGGGGTTCGGGATTGGCATAAGCAAAAATAGCAATGGCTACATCTCACTGGGGGACTGACCGCCTAATTCGCCGGATTTGTCACCAATAGAAAATGTTTGGAGTATTATGGCGGCAACTGTTTATGCCGATCCCGAACCCCAGACGTTGAACACCTTAACACGTCGGCTTTGTAAGGCATGGACATCGATACCTCTGACAACTCTGAAAAATCTAATTGGCTCAATGCCTAATCGACTTGAGGCTGTAATAAAGAGTAGGCTAGAGGAAACATTATTAAATACTAAATGATAATTTGTATTGATTAATTAATTATGTGTGGATTAACAATAATGATCGTACAATACTGTTTTCGGCCTATAGAACTGGACGTTTACTTGGCACGAATTTGATGACGTCACGGATATTGGCGCTAAAATTTGAAAAAGTGAGCTAGTGATCTAAAAAAAATTGCGTAACATTCTCATTTGAACAACCTATCCGCCAGTATACAGCTTTCCACATTATCTTGTGTATAACATATATTTATCTGCATTCAAAATTGTTCACGACCTATCGAGACACCCTATACTTTTTAACATCTTCTTTTTGATTTTTAATAGATTTTTAAGGAAACTATTCATATAAAAAATTATACACAAAATGAAACTGAGACCATAGGTGCAATCACGTCCTAAAAGTTAGGGGGGACCATAATGAATCACGTCCTAAAAGTTGGGGGACCATAATAATAAAGTTAGGGGACCACTCAAAAGTTGGGGGGACGCGTCCCGTGGGTCCCATAGGGTGGTTGCGCCTATGACTGAGACATTTGCATAAGAAACCTCTTTGAAACATACCCGTAGGCTATTCTTAATTTCCAGCATTGCATTTTTAAAGCTTTTTGCTACTAAAAAATTTAGCCGTGACTATCGTAAACTGTTTCCCCCCCCTGCAAAAATTTCTGCGGCGCCCATGGTCCAGCCAATTCGTTCATCCCGATCCTATAGTCTTCCTAAACACTGCTCGCTCCTCCATCACCTCATCACGAAAGTTTTCGAATCGCTCTGTAGCCATTGCTGTCCTAAGTACTCATGTTGATTCCTTTCTCTTCTCTTCTGTGCTCTACAACCCAAGCCACGTCCTTGGTCCTCTATTACCTCCAATTAAAAATGTTACCTACTCATCACTCCGTCCTCGTTCTCACAACCGTAAGATTCCTCATGCAGACGCATTAACCCGATGTGGCTTTATTACACGGATGCTAGCTAGTCAAGTGACAATACTTCTTCCCTGTCTAGTCTCTCTCCTGTATAGTTACTGTTCATAACATTCTTTTATGTAGTTGTATACTATGTTTATTGAATTGCATATTTCAATTTTTCGTGATTGTACACGCTATAATTATTCTGTTCTTGTCCATTGTTCCCGCAGTGCGCTTGCGGCGGTTCAATAAAATACATACTTGCTTGCTTACTTACTTACTTATTTGTTTTTCCCCGAGGTATTATTTGTTGCATTTTTCAAGTCTTGCATGATAGTATTATTGATAAATTATTATCGCGATAAGATTATGACGTCAATACGACATAGGTGTCTTTACTTACTTACTCAGTTCTTTTTCCTGGCAACACTGATTTTGCGTCAGTGCTCTGTGCAACATTATGACGTCGCGAATTCCTTTTGACTTTTGGAATAGTTTAAACCAAAGATTTTAACAGGGAGGAAGATGGACTACTTAAAGGATATTGGCCGGTCGCAGTGCGAATGATGTCACGCAAGGTTTTCTGGTCAATTCATAGACTCAGACTCGCAGCGAATTTTAGCCGATGACGTTATAGGCGGGCTGCGGAAGATTCAAACCCTGAAAAAACTTCGGAAATACGATTTACCTGCTGGAAACACAGTAAAATTACCGATTTAACCCATTAGTGCCTAGCGTCCCCCAAAATGGGACACCACTTCAAAAATTAACATAAAATTAAATCTGCATTGAATATGCAATTTAATGTTATAGCCGTTACGCCAACATGCCGATAAAGTGATTCTGACATAAAATGCGCACAAAAAATATTTTTATCGACTGAAAATTATGCTTTTTTATGACGCCATTGACCTATTTTAGCAAATGTAAACATTGCCGACTTTCCGCGACCTATTTTTAAAAATGTGTCCGCATTTCTACAGATCTGTCTTTGGTTTCACAAAGGTCGGTATATACTATTACATAAATAATTAGATCAAATTCATTTTGCCAAAATATAACACATGCATTTTATCACTGAAGCGCTGTCCCATTTTGGGGGACGCAAGGCACGAATGGGTACGTGAAGTTCAACACACGCAGTTTTGCATCTTGTATGGTATTGTAGTCAGATATTGTTTGAAAAGAAGTATAAATGGCTGTTTGTAGGCAGAAGTATCACTTGCAGTGAGAGATAGCGTTATATGATGTTATTTGAATCAAAAATTTATTGACAACTTCAACTGTAGGCTACATTAGGCCTATGTATATATGTATAGCCTACATGAATATTTCACATGAATAGAAATTGTCCAGAATCTACTAGGCCCATGCAATGTAGTGCAAAATAATAGTCAAAATGCACTCATTCTGTTGTTTGCAGTTGCTAGAAAATTAAATTTAATTTATTATTATTTATTTGAAATAAATTTTAAAAAAATCAGTCGCTATGTAATTTGTCATTCTAGTCTAAGGTGTCACCCAAACTCAAGAAATGCCGTTGTGCATTGTAATGAATATCACTTTCCTGTTACATTTTCCAGTTAGGCCTGCTACAATATCAGGTAGGCCAAATGACTAGGCAACGGTATCGCACTATGTTGAATACACCACTCCAGTGGCGCAACCAGGGGGGTGCTGGGGGTGCTTGAGCACCCCCCAGGGCTAAAAAGGTGACCCACGCAATTTTTCCAAATCCGTTGAGTTTTTTGTGGGTGGGGGTGGGGGGGGGATGGTTTTTCGGTCTTTCAGTATTTCAGATTACACAATCAAGCAAGTTCCTTCATTCTTCTGTATCATAATTTTAGTCAAATTCATGGTTCATATAGCACTTGATTTTAGTGTTTAGCTGGTCTACCTGAGTTTTTTCTGAGTCTCAAGAATTTGACTATCCTGTGCCCCTACATTACAGTATCTCACCATTTATTGATTATATGTTACGATTTAATTGATGGTACCGTGTGTTCATTTTTTTGGCAAAATTTGACAAAATGATAGCCTAGTAGTTTTTTGTTTCTGCATGTTTATTATAATTATTGTCTTACATAAACTGCCAGATTATACCATGATCTTATTTCCTACTGTATAATTTTATTATTTATTATTATAACATAATTATGATAGCCTACTATCATATGATAATTATTGTAATGTGCATAACTTACGGTAGGTTACTGTCATTGGCGGATATTTAGGGCGATAAGGGAGACGTACATGTATATTTGTTAGGCAACAGTCTGAAGTCTTAAACCCCCAAAGTTTGTGGTAAGGGGACGGAGATGCTTATATCCCCCAATATGTCATAAATATTTCATAAATATTATTAAAAATTTCTGCAATGTTATCCACTGTTTATCCATAATGAACAATTTTGTTAAGACGACAGCCTAAAACGCTGTCATTAGAGTGTGTGTAAATTAAAAAACAATTCTTAGACGATGGGAGGGGCATTTATTGGAATCTTAGGCTATATCACATCTCTGAGCACTAAAGTCATGAGTTATTTTGTAAAAATGACAGCGTCACGGTGCACTTTGTAGGCCTAAATCCCAAATTTTTAAAGTAATTGTGTGGCAACACTCTGAAATTTTAAATTAAAAACTATGACTATATCAGCATTGAAAATGAGCAATTTTATTAAGATGATAGCTTAAAAGCCTACCATTACAATGTGAAAATTTAAAATAATTAAACTATGGGGAGTGGCATTGAAATCTTTAAAAAATGTCTTTCAGCATTGAAATCATGATAAATTTCGCTAAAATGACACCCTAAAATGATACCACTGCAGTGTGGAAATAACAAATTCTATGTTGGGGAGGAGGCACATCCCCCTGAACAAACCCATTCCCGTACTAGACTTATGTTGAAATCTGAAATCACTTTTTTTATCAGCCCGGAAGTAATAGAGTTATTTTGCTAAGTTGACATCTTACAATGGTACCATAATAAACGTGGAAAATCTGAATTTTTTAAATTGTGAGTATATTCATTGAAGCTTAGACCACTCTTGTCAGCAATGAAATAGTATAGCAATTTTGCCTTAGATGACAACTTAAAATGCTGCCATTGCAGTGTGGAAATTAGAAAATTTCTGATGTGGAGGGGCACATCCCTTCCCAAAGCCCCTGCCCTCTGGGCGCCACGTGGTTCGGAGATTTTCCGTCGGATGTTCGCCTTTCCCCAGAAACCTTGATTCCCAGAGAAGGGACTAGAAAAACACTGGTTATTGGGGGGAGCGGCTAGATAAACACTGGTCATTAATTCTGCCACTCGCGGGCAGAGAAAGACTAAGGCCCTTTGTTTTATCTAAACAAATGGGAAAGGACATTAAGTCCTAAATTGTGTTTCTCATAAGTTTTCATGACTTTATCGCTCATAAATTTAGCTGGCAAACAAGAGCCTGACACGCGCTCTAGCTGATGCCAAAAGTAAAAAAATGCGTAGGTTTCTGGGGCTCCGCTCCAGACCCCGCTGGGGAGCTTACGACGCTCTTCAGACCCCCTAGTAGGCATTGGCTTCGTACCTTCGGTACTCGCGGCTTCGCACCTTCAGCGCTTACAATAATAATTCTGAGCACCCCCCAGGAAAATTTTCTGGTTGCGCCCCTGCACCACTCGGCTTTTGGTCTGATTCACATGCATGTGGATGAGTTGGTACATGGATCCCAACCCTGGATTAGCATAGCCTATTGGCTGTCAATCCAGTTGATTCCTAAACAACTAGTGGTCCTTTACCACTTCTTTACCACTCTCAGCCTGCAACTAAGCCATTGTTGGCTATACAGAATGCTCATTTAATTCACCACATGGTTACTTTGCTCAGTCAGACCTATGTTGTTTAGGCTGCTATGACTACTTATTTACCATTCTGTGACTGCTACAGCAGATGAGTAAAATATACCATTATTGAGACAATGCAAGTCAACAAATATGAAGGTCTTCACTTCCTATGGTCGAGCTGTACAAAATAGAAAAGTGAGGGCCAGTGCATGGATCTGAACACACAGTAGTCTGTCATGGAAAGGATAAGCTGGCTGGACAAACCAGAAAGTATGAACTTCACTTGCTAGCACCAAATCCCAAATTTTGAAATGTGCTCTATTTGCACCATTAATTTTGGCCTTCTCCAGTTTTTAGCATAGCAGCCTACAATCCTTCAGAGGCAATCCGAGCCATTCTCAAATCTTTGGTAGTTTAGCCTACTGTACAGGGTGCGCCAAAAAAGACCCCACTAGGTTTTTGCTAATATTTTGACCAAAAGTAAGAATTTCGAAATGAAATTTTACAGGCTTATAGACAATTCATATTTACACATTATGGCCAGATTTCATAAAAATATTTCAAAGACAACAAAAGTTACATCATCTTTAGTCAGGTCACCCCCGTTTTTTGACTATTCAATAATGAAGCGCAACAAAAATTTGGTTTTTTGCCAATATCTTGGCCAAAAGTAAGAATATCGAGATGAAATTTTACAGGCTTAACGACAATTCATATCTGCACATGGTGGTCAGATTTCATCAAAATATTTCAAACAGGACAAAAGTTATGCCACTTTTAGTGAGGCCACCCACCGTTTTTTGGACGATTCAAATTGTGCACACAAAGGGCAGGAATGCGCCTTTGTTGAGCAAAATGAGCAGATTATGTTTTCTAAGCATGGGCGGAGTTTATCAGGGCTAAGGGTGCTAAGCCCTCCCAAGAAGACCCAGATTCATTTTTATTAACGCGTAAATGGTATCTTTTCCCGGACTTAGCCCCTCCAAGAAGGCTTTAGCCCCTCCAAGAACGGAAACCAAACTCCGCCCATGTTTCTAAGGCAAGGTCATATTCTGACTTGTAAAAGTGGCTGCCGAGATTTTTCTTTTCATCGAGTCTTCGTAATTCCGTTCTGATTGAAGTGAAGGCTCACAGTGAATGTTGATTGACAAAAGTTACAGTTCAGCATGACACTTTACAAATATTGCGCTCTAGTCTAGTCTTTGTATTATATTACCTGGGGTACCCGGCGTTGCACGAGAAATTTAGGTTTTTCGTCCCCCCCCCCACCCAGCCCACAGAGGCGGGTTCGCCACCCCTCTGGGGTTCTCGGCGTTGCTCAGTAAATTTTTGGTTTTTTCACAACCCCAACTCCAACGACAAATAAACCGACGACAGATAAACCGACGTTCTTCCCCAATCACCCAAGCGCGTGTAGGTCCTTCCAGGAACCGTCTCCCGGTAGAAATTCTCTGCCCGGTCAGCCCTGCTTATTTGTGTACGTTTTGAAATTGATTTTAGGCAGCATTTGTCGGTTTATTGTTCTTTAATGCTGTCTTCATACCATTTTTATCAGGTGGTGAAATAATACAGACTGAATTGCAGAGAGGCTGCGTTCCGTGGTTTGACACTGAACGATCATGCACACCCGCCACAGACAACAGTCAGGGCCAATGCACTACGCGATGTGACGGGACCAGGTGCAACAGCGGTACATGGGGATCTTGTCCCGCGTGTAGTAGTTGAAACGACAAAGAAGGGACCAAAATAACGCTTCCAAGTCGAATGATCTACTCCACATTTTGGACTTTACGTCTTCAACGATTCACCTAGCATTAGCATCGCAAGACAATTGATATAAATCTGTAGATGTAACGATTGAAATCACCCTTAAAATTGCCAGATTTAGTTCTAACCAGGAAGTGTAAGCGTCTAAAATATCGTCATCGACATTTCTTTAAATAGGTTTCAAGAGTTGCTAAAGTTATAATTATTATATCAGATAAAACTTATGTTACTCGTTGCTGTTCGTTTACGATAAACAGTAAGTCTTATGTCATATTCAAGAAATCGATAATTGTGGAGAGAGTAGTCGACATAGCAATGCTAATTACATTTGGTGATCTTCCCAAACTCTTAATCAAGTCTAGTCTTTTCTAGTCAGACGAAGTGTGCCAAATTCATTACCGATAAGTCAGTATAGTGACACACCTTGCAGCGCTCGTGAATAAGCTGGTGCCCCGCGCTTGGCTTTCGAGCAGTGGCGTATTTAGCTTTTCGTGGGCCCGTGTGCAGAGGTTCCGCATGGGCCCTGCTTCGCCTTATAAGGCCGATATCTTCGCGTTCTCGCAATTAAGATCACTATGGCGTGTTTGCTATTTTAGGCCTACCTAATACACGCTATAGGCCTATACAACTCACAAAATAAGCATGAATGCTGCACGAATGAGACAGATGAACTAAAGTGTTATAACTGCAGTGATTTCTCAGTCAAAATTTAAAATCTATCACGTTGCTACTTATCCACTTATTATTAGTGGGCCTACTTAAAACGGTGTCATGGTCAGGGCCGTCTTATCCATTAGGCACAGTAGGCACTGTGCCTTGGGCCTACGAACTTTCCAGGGGCCTATGAAATCCTGAATTGTTTTTAAAAATAAATGCAGTGATTGATCACCTTCACAAATTGTTCCAAAAATAGAAAGATAAATTCGAAAAGCAATATTGACATTTGGAAAACTGGAGACCAGCTTGTCAGCTATTTGTGATCTAATAATTTCAGCTACAGATTTATTGTCTGCAGACATTCGAGAAAGCAAAAGAAATTCGTCAATAAATCCATCTTCTAGATTACATGGATTATATCTCAATTAATGCCTTTACTCTAATCACTATTTCTTCAGTTGATAAAGTTCTGTCAAGAAGAAAATTGAATCTTTCACAGTGGCGTAGCTATGTGTGCAATGTGTGCAAAGCACACGGGCCCACGACCTCCAGGGGCCCACACAGATTGCTAAATTAATCATTTATTATAGGTTATCCTAATTAGTAATTCACATTATCTTGTGATAGATGTGATTTTTGTGCACACAATTGCATTAGGCTACTTAATTACTTTACTGGCTCCTGTCTCCGCCTTGTTGTTGACAGGCAAAACTATACTGAGTCCGAACTCCAATATTAATCTTATGTTTTGCTCTCGAGTCGAGACTGTCACATTGCAAGATGACATTAGTGTAGGGGAGAGTGCTCCAAGACGCCCATGCTAAGGAAAATTGTGCTTTTCTTTGGTATGTATTCCAAGAGAAGAACATGTTTGACCCCTATGCAAAGAGTGATCATTAATGAAGCAATGACAACAACCATAGAACTTAATTCAATAAAACAAATTGTGTAAATTTAAAAAAGTAGACCCCTCCAAACTGGACGTCTTAGGAACCCTATACTACAAGACGCCCATAGGATGGGCATCTTGGAGCAATGGAAATTGACTAAAACGATCATGCATTTTAGACTAAAGCAAAAAAAATGCATATGAGAGAAAACAAACTGAACGAAGACTAAAAGGTCCTAAAGATACAAAGTAATTCAAAACTCAAGAAGCAAAACCCAATCTCATGTTGTAAGTCATTATTGTCATTTTAACAGACTAGTGACAAAAGTCACACACGAATTCTTGGGATGTCTTTTTGTCTGTACATTCTTCATGACACCAACATTTACACTTCCTGCGTTCTTTCCATTTCACTGAAGTTTTGGGCAAGGGTGAAATAGATTCAATAAACACTGATAAATTTGCATATGGGCCCGTATTTTTATGAGTAAAAGGTGGTGTCATGGTGGGTACCGATTTTTGGTCATTTGCTCATAGTATCAAAGACGCTCATGGGCGTCTTGTAATCTCTAGGCCTCCTATACACTCAAGACGCCCATGGGCATCTTGTAATCTCTATAGTAATTGAACATAGTAATAGTAATAGTAATTGAACATTTATATAGCGCCGCTCACAGATTCAGTGGCGCTCCCGACCCAAGCTAGTGCTCACCGCTAACAAATAGTATAGTTTTCAGACGTTTACGGAACAGGGGAAGAGAAAGGCCAAGAAGCTCAGAACGGAGCTTGTGAGGAAGGCGGTTCCAATAAGTAGGACCAAGATATGCAAAGCTTCTGGACTGGGCCGTAGCTCCACGCATGCGCGGGACAACTAGAAGGCCATTGGCAGCAGATCGAAGGGCAGAGCGGCCAGGAAGAGTGGAGACCAAGTTACACAGTGCCCGAAGATAAGAGGGGGCTACCCCGAGAAGAGAGTTGCGCATAAGAGTCAGGATCTTGAACTCAATGCGCTGAGGTACAGGAAGCCAATGAAGAGTGTCCCGAATAAAATCAGATATGTGAGAGAATTTGGGAAGACCAGCAATTAAGCGGGCAGCAGCATTAAGAATAGACTGAAGCTTTTCTATGCTACCCATGTATTCAAGATGACCATGGGAATCTTGTAATTTTTGAGTCCTGCTCTACTGACGCCATTTTATCTAACGAGATCAGTGTTTAAGATTTATGTAAAACCATTAAAACAACTGCAAGTGAGCACAAAATAAACGTTGAAATGCGCGAATTGGTACTGCATTCGGTTAAAGAGAAAATTAGGAAGATTCGTAAATGTGTACTTACTCAAAAGTGGTGAAAATTTATCTCGAATATTGAAATATTATTGCTATAGGAAGTTCACAAGATGTCGCTGCATGCAATGAGACAACTAAAACACGAATATGTATCTTTTCAACCGTTTTAAAGGGGATGGGCATCTTACCCGCCCTGCGCGTCTTGTAGCACTCTCCCCTACGTGTATGTGAACGATAATAAAGATAGGTCCAATAAGCTTACATTGTATAGTCTTAAACTGAGAACATGAAACAATCATGATACCGGCATAAGATTTTAATTTCGCTGCTTCGCTTTCCTATATGCGCAGGTGCTACATTTTATATAGGATAGGTGTGATTATGTCCGTCTATATGTCACATTCGTGTGCAAAAACCTCATACGTCTCACAGGCTCGTGTATTCCGGTAGGCTTACTTTGCTGGATTTGGTAACGGTAGTGACCTGACATCTACCTCAACCAGGGTGAGAATTGCCGGAAGTTTGATGTGGTTCAACCCTCTCTAGTTTTTCAGAGGTTCACATGGTAACAATGGCTGTCTTATTTTCAGCTTTTCACGACCAAACACCACGTGGATCATAGTCTGACCCTCATTTATTTTTCTACAATTCTCAAACTACTCTCAACACCCAGGGGCTTCTATCCCCCCTAAGCAACCGGGCGCAATCCATTTTCTTTCCCCCTTTTCTGGACTGGCCTTCCTCTATGTATGCAATATAATGCAATCTAGCGCATGCCCTCCTGAGGGCCTCCTCTAGTGTGGGAATGAAGGTTTGGTTGGAGAGGGACAAACGAGCATCCAACAGACGATCGCCGAAGCATGTGTAGCGCCGAGAAGGGACCTGGTATGGGGAGGGAATGTGCCTCTCCCCATAAGAAATTTTCGCGATTTCCGCATTGCAACTTCAGCATTTTAAGCTGTCATCTTAGCAAAATTACTCTACTGTTTCAGTGGAGGAATTGCTGCCAAAATTGGGCAGCCATATGTTTAGCGCCTCTGATCAGTGTGCACTCGAGAGGCGTTACATATGCAATACAATAAAATACAATGTAGGTCCTACACTGTAAGCCCACGTAATAATGATGTTGCTTTACTAAGTGCTCAAGGACCAAATTTGACTGTCTGAAATTTGAAAGATAATATTGGAGAGAAGCCATTTAGTTGTGCAAAATAGTATTTGTATTAACATTATTTTTTTCAATTATAATATGATTGTATTATTTATTAAAACAGTAAAAACATAATTATGATCATGTAACAGGACATTTTTATAGTATATTATAGCTGTTATAGCAGTTCATGTAATTCAAAAATGCAGATAGTAGCCTAACTAAAAACTCAAAGTGTATAAAGTGTATACGCGGTACAACTATGCATTTTGCTAAAAACTATTAGGCCTACCTTTTTGTCCAAATTTATATGGAGGGGCAGTATTTTCTGGGGGGGATCTTCCTCCTAGTGATGCCTAGATTGAACGCTCCCCTCCATGTCCGACCTTCACCCCCAACCGACGTGAATTTTGGCTGTATTCTGATCCCCCCCCCCTATTTTTCACTGGGCGCAAGCTGCGCCCGCCATGTAGAGGGATAGAAGCCCCTGTCAACACCTAATTTCAGCTCACACTCCAAAATCATGAGAGACCAAAATTGAGCAGGATCAGGGTCATAATATGAATCAATCACTTATTTGCCCCAATTTTTGCACTTGTAAGGAATATTGCTGAATTTATTTTTAGGTAGGCCTGTGACAAATTGATGATTGAATCGTTTTTTGGTGTGCAAATTGCAAATCATGGACCAGAATTGACACTTGATTGACATTTTTTGCTGAACAAAATGCTAGAAAGAAAACTCTATGATACCATGACCAAGGCAGTCTTATGGTCATGGTAGGCCCTAGGTACTTTTGCATATTAATCTATTCGTAGGCCCCTCGGCCCTATCCACCTAATCTCCGTATTAATTCAAATTGCAACACATTTACATTATTTTTTAAAATTAAGGAACGTCTGAAGGAGAAGGAAAACACATTTGTGCTACAAAGTTTATCAGAAACAAGGTGGTCGGCACGAAGTAATGCTACCAGAGCTTTTCATTCAAATTATTTGGAAATTGGCCAAGCATTGTCTGATGTTGTTGAAAGCGAATGTCAACCACCATCGGTTGACAGCTGTTCATGAAGCAAAGTCACTAATGAAGAAATTAGACAATTTTGAAACAGCAATAAAATGCCAATAATGACTGTGCATAATTTGGAAAGACTTACTCCAAAAAGTTACATAGTAAATAAAGCCCTACAGGAACCTGGTGTTGAGTTGTGCAGGGCTATTTTTAAGGAATTTTTCTAACTGCACAACCCCTTCTCTCCATTCCCATCCTCCATCGTAAATTACTTCCGATCGGAGGACAATGACCTTTTGCTAGTTTTAATTGCACAGAAGTGCTTCTACAACTGCACAAATCCATTTAGAACTGCACATTTAGTGTACAACTGCACGTTAAAATTTAAAAAAGCCCTGGAGTTGTGCACCATCATCAAATTTTATGACAGTCTTATAACACACTGTCACAATACACGCAATAAATTCGAAATGTTTGAAAGTATGGCAAAAGATATCACACAATCGGACTACAAAGAAGGTACGAAAACGGGTGCCAAAACGATTTGACGACGAAGTCATGGATGATACTGATCTGAGTTTAATTCTTAGTGCTAAATTCCGCACCCAGACTTTCTAGCACGTGTGGGACGCAGGGGCGCAAGCTCCGGCGGAGCGAACTTGGGCAAGTTGCTTACCCATCATTGTCTGTGGGGAAGGCAACGGGAAACCACCTCATTCATCTCATCTCCAGGGGCGCAAGCCAATGAACCTACCTTCGGGCAGAGAACCATCATCATCATCATCATCATCATCATCATCATCATCATCATCATCATCATCATCATCATCATCATCATCATCATCATCATCATCATCATCATCATCAATCATCATCATCATCATCATCATCATCATCATCATCATCATCATCATCATCATCATCATCATCATCATCATCATCATCATCATCATCATCATCATCATCATCATCATCATCATCATCATCATCATCATCATCATCATCATCATCATCATCATCATAATCATAATACATACATACATACATACATACATACATACATACATACATACATACATACATGCGTGCGTGCGTGCGTACGTACGTACGTACATACATACATACATACATGTACATACAGGGTGCGCCAAAAAAAGACCCCCTAGGTTTTTTGCCAATATTTTTACCAAAAGTAAGAATTTCCAAATGAAATTTTACAGGCTTGTAGACAATTCATATTTACACATTATGACCAGATTTCATCAAAATATTTCAAACGGAACAAAAGTTACGTCACTTTTAGGAAGGCCACCCACCGTTTTTTGACGATTCAAAAACGTAACGCAACAAAAAGTAGGTTTTTGCCAATATTTTGGCCAAAAGTAAGAATTTCAAAATGAAATTTTTACAGGCTGATAGACAATTCATATTTACACATGACGACCGAAATTTCATTAAAATATTTAAAACAGAACAAAAGTTATATCACTTTTAGTGAGGACACCCACCTTTTTTGACGTTTTTTGGATCATCCAAAAAACCGAGGGTGGTCTCACTAAAAGTGATATAACTTTTGTTCTGTTTTAAATATTTTAATGAAATTTCGGTCATCATGTGTAAATATGAATTGTCTATCAGCCTGTAAAAATTTCATTTTGAAATTCTTACTTTTGGCCACAATATTGGCAAAAACCTACTTTTTTGCGGTACGTTTTTGAATCGTCAAAAAACGGTGGGTGGCCTCCCTAAAAGTGACGTAACTTTTGTTCCGTTTGAAATATTTTGATGAAATCTGGTCATAATGTGTAAATATGAATTGTCTATAAGCCTGTAAAATTTCATTTGGAAATTCTTACTTTTGGTAAAAATATTGGCAAAAAACCTAGTGGGGGTCTTTTTTTGGCGCACTCTGTACATACGCACTGTATACAGGTACAAACGCATTATTTATTATGCACATACTTGTAAATACAAGAAACTGATGCAGAGTCATCGCAGAGTTGTGGCTTATTGTTGGATGAAGTTCATTCGTCTGCATCAATTTCCGACTTATCATTTTGTTGTGAAAAATCCATCAAAACATAAATTTTCACGTATGGACCTGACAGACCTGATTCGCATCAGGTTTATGCCATTACCGGTATGCATTTATCTGCCTTAATCCTACACATTCCAAAGTGCTTCAACCATCTGTAGCCTATTAATAATAATAATTCGTTTATTCACATTCATTCTGATAGACCGCAGAACGATTATAGGTAGGCTACAAGTTATACGAAATACGGCCAGCTTCGCACGACACGCAGGTCGGCTACAACAGGCTCGGTAGCTTAACACTAATGGCCTAAGTGCTGGAACGCTCCTGATTCGGCCAAGCCAGGATTGGGAGGGGCGATCTTATTTTCAACAGACCCGAGGCAAACAACACAACAGAAAGCGCCACTGGCAGCTAACAGAAAATTCAAGTAATTTTTTGCCCTGAGCGAGGCTTGAGCCAGGGTCGCTATAATGACTACTCAGTTTATCGACCAGTGCTCTCTCAACTGAGCATGATTGAGCATAGGCTACATGACATTGTATATACATTGTATATGTAAGCATTTATGCATGAATATATGCATATAATTATAATGTTAGTTCTTCTAATTATAATTAATGATATGAATATCTAGACATTTACCATAGCGCCCATTCAAACCTCCCATAGCACGTCTGCGTGCAATATCCAGAAGGATGTTGACGCAGGCTGAGACTTGTGGCAGCAAGTAACCGAGGATCAAGCTAGGATGCGTATTGCCAGTGAAGTTGGGAGTGTGCAACGAAGACTTAGGCCTAACTATGTGTCCTTGAGAAAGATTGAAATTTGAAACTTCCGTCATATGCTAATGGTATTGAGAATACAATGAGTTAACCAATGCGTTAACATTGCTCATAGAAGTACATGTAGAAGATGCACAGATGTTGCACACAACCAGAACACGACCGTCGGACCCACATCGATAGTCCATACTACTAGACACTGCTCGGAGATCTTGGATGAAGAGTCGTGGTGGAAACAAGCACCGAAACTTGCAGTAGCAAGTATAAGTATAAGCTGGTCTCCCTGACGTGGCTTTTGTGGGCGCTGAGAAATTCTCGAAGATTTACATTTACATTACATTACATAGCACAACGACGCATAATCCATTGTATTCCTTGCAAATGCTAGGAACCGCTTAGTTTGTGCATTTCTCTGCTGCACCGTCTATAATATTGAGGACGACAATTCGTTACAGCAGTCATCTGGTCGTCGATTGTCACAGCAGTGCAGCGGTCGGGATCAATCCACGGCCTCTCTCGTAAACTACCCAATATAGGCCTAGTAGGCCTATTCCAAGTTAATAGGCCTATTCTTAAAACCAGAGAATGCACGGTCACCAGTCTAAACCACGAATAACAGCGTCCGAAAACTGCCAGAAATACTCAAGCATAGCTGCGAAATACACAATAATATACGGGACCTAGGCCAACCACAAAATCGCAGACTGGAATAGGCACAGACCAGATACGATCACCAAGCTTAGGGTAGTTTAACGGCGACGCTATATAGAGGAGCAGGACCTAATGGACGAGGGAGATGATACTTAGGTGTTGCCGCTCTTGAATTTGAATTGCATGAAGTCTATCATTACGCAGACTGTGTTTAAAAGAATTATTCTTACGCTATACGATCACGTCAAATTAATATTGTAATAAGAAATGTTACTGTATGACATCTAAAGAATTCTTCAATACCGCATCACACTGTTGGACAGTGGCGTAGCCAGGAATTTTCCATGGGGGGGGCAGGCCCGGCCTTAGGGCAAGGCGAGCGAGGCAGCCGCCTTGGGCCCCGCGCTTCCAGGGGCCCCGCGTTGCTGACTATAATTTTTTCTTTGTCGAGATTGACAATGGTTTCATCGCATAACAACTAACAATTATGCACTTATTGCAGTCAATTTGCCACGTGAATGTGACAGGGTGATTTTGAAAGAACGAAACTTCTTCACAGCCAGCCTACTTTTTAGCTTAGGCCTGCGTATAGAATTTTCTATAGAAAACAGTAATTAACTCGTTTTGCTTCAAATTCGCAAATGGACGTCCGCACACATTTTGCAGCAGAGGGCAAAACACAATGATAGTGGTGACATTTTTAGCGAGAGCTTAGAAAATGCAAAGCAGGAAATTTATAACATGGATATTTTCAGAATGGTGTCTAAAATAATGTAAATTTACTTCGTGAATAATTAGCATCATTAGTGCTCTGGCACAAAGAAATTTGTGAAAAACCTAAACGTAGGCCTCAGTTGTTGAAAATTTCTCAATTTTGGGGCGGGACCTCTCTTGCCCCTAAGTGCGGGCGCTGATGATTTTGCATTACTTAGATAGGCCCAGGCCTGCATGAGGTAGTAGGGAAAGCTGTCTAAAATGGAACGCTTCATAAGATGGGACACGCCATGCAATTGCTACCGCTATTCGCAGAGGAGGGCACTGTCAAGAGCTGCGAATAACATATCACGTATATTAATCAGACTGTATACCTAACATATTGTTAAATGTGTCAATACTTACGGTGCTGCTGTTTTGATTTGATTGGTAGGATAATTGAAATTTTTCATGTTCGCTGATGCTATTTCACATTATTAAATTTTCCCAATCCGACATTATGGAGATTATTGTCTTATCGTATGGATATAGTTGCTTAAGTTAGGACATAAAATTATTAGTAATTGTTTTTAATGACAATAATATCGCATTTTTGGAAAATTGCTATTCTTTTACATGCGTCATTTGAAATTCAAATGTAGAGGCCACATCAGTGTGGTTTATTATAAAATAGTGCTCTTAGTTCAAAAGAAATTTGGGAAACAACGATAAATGTTCCATCTTAGGTGACTCTCCCCACCAGTGTCGTATTGACAGGAAACCAACTGCGTTAATTTATGCTTGAGGACCCGATGCTGCCTTGGGCCCCGCAAACCCTAGGGCCGGGCCTGGGGGGGTTTGTTTTTTTGCCTGGCCGGATACCTTTTCTGAAACCAACCCAACAGTATTACAGTAAATAAAAAGGGAAAAAAGTAACAAAGGGAATAGAGTAAGAAAAACAATTGTTACTACAAGCAATTGTTTTGTTTATTCTTAGGCCTATATAAGTGGATAAATAACCTTTAAAAAACTTTTTCCTAAGCCAATGGGGGGTTTAACCCCGAACCCCTTGGCTACGCCACTGCTGTTGGAACCTAGTAATTCGACTCTTCATGAAATCCCCACATATACGGAGTCGCTGATAATATTATGCTTGCAAGAGAGCTCTGCGTGTACTAAACTCATTCACGCATTTCTTACGTTGTTATGTTCGTTTGAAGTTGTTTTGAGACAAAGAATGATATAATGTGCTTGTGGTCTAAAAACAAATTGAAAATCTCGCCCAGCTGCGTTTTCAGTCTTTATTTCTTGTTCTTATAAACAAACTGTTTGTCTTGTTCGAAATGCTTTTATTTTGAATGCTCGAAAGTGAAATATTAAGTTCTTGTTTTTCGCATTGCCATCTTGCGATCATTTCTGATAACGCAGTTGCAATTTTCATAGGAATTTTAAGATGATTTATTCAAACATATTAATTTAAGAATGGAAACCTACTCTTTATCAGAATAAACACAACCATTAATGATAATAACGTCTGGACAATTAAGTATAAACGCCAGCTTGAATGCAGCTGAGATTCGTTGATTTGCTTGTTAAGCAGAAGCGATATCGAAAGAAGAAGACTCCGACCGAAAATGACATGCAACTTTCTTGCAACGTTGACACTTCTGCTGTCGATTTCTACTGCGACTGGTGCGTATAATGCACGTCTGATGCGCTCGCATGCAATCGCAGGAATGCATGAGATCTCTGTCATTAGAACTAGCCTATTTAATGATTATGCACACGTTACATACTGCTATACCGATGATTCAAAACTTTTAAGCAAAGTTTCAGCATCGATTCACGTTGGGGCAATTATTTTTATTAGGGCTGCTGTTCGATTAAAAATTTTAATCGAAATTAATCGCACGATTAGTTTTTTAATCGCAATTAACAGCAAATTAATCGCAATACATTTCCTTAAAATATATTAATCTTACTATTTTCTAAGGACCCCTGAAGCATAAAATTTTAATGTCTGAGTGCATTCTTTCTATTACAGACATGTTCAATAACCTTTGGCTTAGGCCTATTGAAAATCTGCATTTAGTTTATTGAACAGTTTTGTATGACAGACAGAATTGAAACACTGTTCAAATCAGTCAACTGCTCAAAATCCGATAATTTTTTTCATTTGAGCCACCTTTAATTAAAATGATATAGGCCTAAATGTGAAAATTAGACAACCGTTTTCTGACTATCAACATTAGTTATTTATCCAGCCAATTGTATAGGGAGACCAGTTTATTTACATTGGTCGGTTCAAGGGATGCTCTCGATGTAATTAACAATACTATTGAACCTCATTATTTTAATTTATTTAGTCACAATTTTTCACAAGAGGTTGCGGTTCTTGCCAAAGCTCGTCTCAGTTGTCCTTCTGTAAACATTTATCATTTGAAACCTGGATCCATTGGTCTTGCCATCTCCTGGAGTCCAACCAACTTAGTCTGACGAGATGAGGAAACAACCTTAGTGGACGATGCGATGCGGCCGATGTCGACGGCTCATCATTAGCGTTTAACGCATGTTTTGGTTCGCATACAGGCGATAATTGAGCAAAGAATTGTTATGATAATACTCAAATTCTTTTTTGGAATATTTGCCAAAGAATGGATCACTAGTTTTAATTACATGTAGGGACCTATATATGAGCCTTCCGTTTAAAACGAATTTTTCTGCCTCTGATTCTATTTTAATCAGATCTAATTTACGCGTACGATTAATGCGTTAAAAATTTTAATCGCAAATTTTTTTAACGCGTCAATCGCACGCGTTAAGGCGATTAAATCAACAGCCCCAGTTTTTATTATCGATATTTCCACAGCTTTGTGTTAACTTCACTTACATCTTCAGTAGAATCTGGAAGGTGGGTACTTGAAAACGAAAATGAAATATTAGTCTACTGTCAGAGCAGCCTCACAGTGGTGGCGCCAGACACTTTTTGTAGCCATGGCATAGCAAGGGCAGTCATACAAGTTACCAGGGCAGAGGCGAGTCGTATGCTTAGTATAGTACGGGTTTACATAGGCCTATAAATTTGCGCTACCGTGCCTGCCATAAATCACCCACCTTACACTTTGAGGGCTGGCTGGTCAGAGGATCAGATGGGCGAAGCCATGAAACCGAACACTTTTTGACATTTAGAATGCAAATCTTATAAATCTTATACAAGGTCGGCTATAAATGGATATACCCTAAGATTTTTCTGCCTATATCTTGACCAGACATAAGAAAATTAAATCAAAACTTTCAGGCCTAAAGACAATTTATATTTACGCACAGTGGCCAGATTTAACCGCAATATTTCAAACGGTACAAAACTATCACTTTTAGTGAGACCATAATATACACTGGTTTGACATTTCAAAAACATAATGCAGCAAAAAGCGATTTTTTATTAGCCTAATCTCAAATAATTATATTGCCGTTATCAAATAAACGTGATGATACTTCACATCTTGTGGTCACTGTGTCCACCACCAGTGTTCACACTTGTTATGAGTCTTTTTGCACAGTTCTTGATGACCTTGTGATGGGTTCCAGCGGTAAATCTTCCCATATCAACTACGATTTCAAATTTCATTCTCTTATCTCTCTTGGTTTTGGGTGCAGATTGCGGTATTTCTCCAGCATAGCTCTCCGCAATTGTTAAAACAATCGGGTTCAAATCCGGATATTTGGAACCATTGGTTCTTAATGAAACCAGTAAGCATACAATAATATTGACGTTGAACCGATCTCTTTTCATCAGCGGCACTTTATTTTCTTAACTCTCAATTTAGCTCCTCATTTCTCTGCAATCACTGTTTATCTGAGTAAGCGGCGATTGTAGCTTTGTCTCCAAGACCTTGCTCATGAAGTGTATGAATAAAAACAATTCTGCTATTTACACCTTGGGCACTTTAATTTGATAGAAATTTTGATTTTATTATTGTAAAACATGGTAAACTGAAAAATTCTTTATTTACCAACTTGACAGTCATCAAATGATGCAACAGCGACGTGCAGCTATGCTGCTACCTATTTCTTTTCTAAATAATAATAATTATGATTTTCTGTCAAGAACAAGCTTATTTGATACCAATTATTTGAGATGTACTTAATAGCATCTTTTTGCTATTTTTGGCTGCATCGTATATTTTTGAATCGTCAAAAAAGCAATGAGTGGTCTCAATCAATCAATCAAATCAATCAATCAAAATCATTTATTGATCCCACAATAAAAACATAACAAACAGAAAATAATGCAAGACAATTTATATTTAACATTGTAATGTATTCAATACAGAACTTTATTAAAAGTGATACAACTTTTGTTCTGTTCGAAATATTTTACTGTACTGAAATCAGGCCACCATGTGTAAATTTGAATTGTCTTTAAGCATGTAGAATGTCAGTTAAAAATTCCTACTTCTGGCCAAGGTATTGATAACAACCGTAGAAGATATTAAGTTATATAATTATTATTATTATTCCAAAGTTTAACGTCATCGTATGACAACAAAGGTCGTTGACGACAATGCAATATAAGTGTACAGAGCAGTAAAAATAAACTTATAGAATACAAACAACACCAAAGGTGTCTAAGCGGAACTTTACAATTTCAATGACATTCAATTTTTTGACAATCATCTGACAATCGCTCAGTTTGACACATTATGATAGAGGGGTTACATATCTCAACATTAGACAGTATAATTGTAAAATGATTGACTCATACAACCAATCACACTAGTAACCAAAGTAAGCAGTTTTTGCTACAAAAGTTCATTATATATTTATATATATATAAGTGCATCAATAACAACAATATTTAATGTAACGTTTCTTGTACAAAAGCAACCTGCACATTTAAAACATCAATTAAATAATTACAGTAATATTAATTTTAAATTATTTATCTAAGATACAAATGCCATGTGCAACTATGACACAAACTGTTTATTCACAAAATACAACCTTCAGTTATAAGTTTAATTAACCGATACACTTGATTTTGATATAAATTGACAGTCAATAGAGTTTTAACAGAAATTTCATCTTTATATATTTGACATGTATTTCGTAATGACTTCGAAATATTTTCTTTTTTGCACTCAATTAAAATGTGATGAATTATCTCTTTGACGTGACACGTGTCACACAAACCGCTAGAATGTCTTTTTATAATGAATAATCGTTGATTGGTGTTTGCCACTCCTAGACGCAATCTAGAAATCTGGACTTCCTTAGGCCTATAAGGATCAAAATATTTTATATCAGTACCAACATTTGAACAGATAGATTTATAAAAATGACCTTTTTTATCACTATCATATTCTGTCTGCCATCTATCTAATATGTATTGTTTAATTAAAGTAAAAATTTCTTGAAATTCAAGAATATTAGTAGAATTAATGTGGTCAATACTTAGGGCTTCTTTAGCCAAAGAATCTGCTCTATCATTGCCACTCAAGTCAATGTGACTTGGTATCCAAATAAATCTTATTTTATCAGACTTTAGTTTGTTAATGTGACATAACAAATCATTTAACAAAGTGGGTCGAGATTCACTATAACACTTCTTGATTGATGTAAGAACACTCAATGAATCAGAAAATATTGCAAACTTGTAATTAGAAAAACATTCACTATTTGATATCCATGTAATAGCCTCAATAATAGCCGTCAACTCGGCTGCATAGACACTTGAATCATTACACAATCTAAAATTCTTATCCACATTCAAATTTGGTATTGTGAATGCAGCTGCAACAAGGTCACCTGCTTTGGACCCATCAGAAAAACAAGCATACAATCATCATACATAGAGATTAATTTATGAGCAGCCTGACGGAAAAAATCCGGGTGATCAGTTCTCTTATTAATCAATTTTCTCAAAGATAAGTCAACTTCAATTTTCTTATTACACCACGGAGGGGCAGAAGGGAAGGAAGGACCAACAAATGATGTATTAAATGAACTAAAGAATTCAGAAGTGCGAGTATAGATAGAATGTTCTTTCGTAACGGAAGTTTTATAAACATTTGTCCAGTGATTTTCCATAATCGTCTTAGTAGGGTGACACTTAGTTCCCAAAATCTTAGTCTCAAATTTTAATGAATTTTGTAATCGTCTTAAATGAAGAGGCAACTCTCCACACTCATTCTGGAGTGCTAATCCAGCAGTTCCCTTTGGAACACCACACATAGTCTAAGTGCATCAGTTTGGATAGTGGATAATTTATCTAGATATGACTTACAAGCTGACGAATAAGCAACGTCACCGTAATCTAAAATAGACCTGATTAAAGCTCTATGGTATCCGGACTTTACCCCCCGGCCCATTACCCCCTGCCATTTCCCCCCTGCCATTACCCCCGCCCATTACCCCCCGTAGGACATTACCCCCTGTCATTACCCCCCGGTCTACTTATATTTGGGGTTAGTTTATGTACGTATGTTTTGTATGTATGTTTTGTATGTATGTATGTATGTATGTATGTATGTATGTATGTATGTATGTATGTATGTATGTATGTATGTATGTATGTATGTATGTATGTACGAGGGTGTTCGGTTCATCAAGCTTCTATTTCTCGCTCGCTATTTTCGTCAATCCAGCTTCTATTTCATATATAAAAATACCCTCATCCAGCTTCCATTTCTCATGCTTTATTTTCGTCAATCCAGCCTCTATTTCATATATAAAAATACCTTCATCCAGCTTTTATTTCTCATGCGTTATTTTTGTCAATCCGATTGTGACGCATTGAGAAATGGAATCTGGATGATGGTTTTTTACAGGTGAATTAGAAGCTCGAATGACGAAAATAAAGCATGAGAAATAAGAGCTGGATGAAGGTATTTCTATGTCTGAAATAGAAGCTGGATTGACGAAAATAACGAGCGAGAAATAGAAGCTGGAGAAGGTATTTATTGGTATGAAATAGAAGCTGGATTGAACAAATTCGCAAACAAACGCGGTAACGATAGTGCGCAGACCGGGGGGTAATGACAGGGGGTAATGTCCTACGGGGGGTAATGGGCGGGGGGTAATGGCAGGGGGGAAATGGCAGGGGGGTAATGGGCCGGGGGGTAAAGTCCTAGACCCAAGCTCTATATATAGTTAAAAGAGTTTTCTTACAAGCTCCCCAACTATAGCCACTTATCGCTCTAATAAGGTTTAACCTCTTTTTACATTTCTCAATAATATAGTCAATGTGGGGTTTCCAACTCAATTTGCTATCAAAAATTACTCCCAAGAATTTGACTTTATCTTCCATCTTTATTTTCTTCTGATCAATCCTTATATTAATCTTTGAAAGATCATTTCTCTTGGAAAAAAGGACTCCAGTAGTTTCATTAATAGATATTTTAAACCCGTTTTCATTGCACCAATCTTGTATTAAATTGACTGATATTTGAATTTTATTTTCTAAAATTTTGATATTTCTATGACCTAAATAAATTGCGCTATCGTCAGCAAAAAGTGACATATTTACACCATGCACCCCTGAGGGAATATCATTAATCATTATCAGGAATAAAAGTGGAGATATTATAGATCCCTGAGGAGTACCATTCTGTTGTTTGAATTTATCAGAAAGTTCAGCTCCAACTTTAACCTGGAAAGTTCTGTTAGAGAGAAAATTTTGAACCCAATTATATGTATTGCCCGTTATTCCCAATATCTGAAATTTCCTTAAAAGAGTTATAAAAACATAAAACTTCAATATATTATTGTATGAACCAAGGTCAAAGACGGGTGTTGGCTATGCCATCGAGAAAGTACTATTACCCAAAGTCTATATATAACTCGAAGCACACAATTTAGTTTAAAATAGAGATTGAACACTTCATAACTAATATGTATCTATACCTATAAAATCGAAAATCTCATATCGTATCCTTGAATAAAACTTCTTATCCACGCGACCGATTTTCCCCAATATTTACAAAAATACTTTTTAGCACCCAATAACAAACCATAAGGGGTTCGCGATTTAAAACTCTTACCTTTTCCCGAGCTTGAAACATTTAATTTTTCAATCCGAAACGCTGTTTGACACGCCATTTGCTTATTAATGGACCATCATTCTCAACATTGAAACCATCGATGATATTATTGATGATTCAAACCAATACATTAATGACGTCATGGCCGGTCTTATTCTTATAGAGCGCTATGCCGTTAATTAATATTAATCTTAATTAATCTTAACCATGTCGTATGTATCAGTATTTAAGACGCAATAATTTTCGCCGATCGATTTTCAACGAACCAATAGATTTTTAACCTCATTTATCGCCGAATTCAGATCTTTTCGCACGCGGTTTCGCAAAAATGCTGACTATAGCGTTTCACCATGGCTGGATTGGGAGCGCTTCTGAGTGGATTTCTTGAAGAGGCGCTATATAAATTCTTGAAATGAATGAATGAATGAATGAACACGGACGGGTTGGGACTGGGTTGGACTGAAAAAACTAAATTCCACGGGAAACGCCGGGCACACAAGGGTGGGAACGGGTTGGGACCGGTGGAAGAAGGCGAGGTGAGAATAGCAGCCAGGGTGGGATCGGGTTGGGGCCGATGTAAGGCGAGGTGAGAAGGGCGGTGTGGGAGCGGGGTCAGGCGTGGCTGGGAACTAAAAACCGAAATTTCCCGGGCAACGCCGGGTAATTCAGCTAGTAGGCTATATGTAAACCGAGTTTATATTGTGAGAATACCACCTGTTACTTTGTTGTCTTCTACAATAAACGGACACTGCATAGGCGTGTCAACAGTTACTGTAGCTTACTTGCAATTGAATCTGCTACGGTTTATATCAGTTGGTGACCGGTTTATATCAGTTGGTGACTGGTCCCAAGAATGGACTACCTTCAAACAACTCTCTGGACAACCCTTTTATCTAGATGCAGCGCTTGTGAATAATCAGTTCCCCTGAGCTTGACTGATGAGTGGGGCTTTAGAAATTTCTAGATTACGATTACGATATTTCCATACTCTAGATGAAATATTTTTGAATCGTCAAAAAAGCAATATAATATATATATTTCCGCGCCTCAGATTCACACTCCGCGCCTCAGATTCACACTTTGGTGTGACCTTGCGCGTGTAATAAATTTATTTAATAATAATACGATATAAATAATTTAGTGGTCAGTATTATAGTAAACTACAAAAAATTTCTTTTGCATCAAAACATTTATAGCGTGGATTTCAAAATAGAAATGGGTTAACTGCTAATAATTATATGTATTTTATTTAGGCCTATATATATACACGAGCATTATAGAAAAAATATTGAGTCTTAATTAAATGTTTTCGGCCAGCAGTTTGTTAGAACTCATTGGCACATGTGGAATACAGCTTTGGGATATGATTTTTATACAAGGAGTAGGCCCATTTAATTGCATCTTACGACAAAATATTAAGTTCTTCCAAAGCTGAAGATAAAAACAAAAGTCGATGAACATTGGGTAAAAATTATTAATTTGCGGTTGGATACAATGGATAGGCTACGTTTTAGCCACTCCGATTAGTGGCCTATAGCCTAATGCGCATGTTGAATGTAGGCTGTTTTCTCATTGATTAGCCTACGACTGACGACTGGATTGATGAATGTAACAGGCTTGAATGTCGCCTGATCTGGTAAAGGCCAAACTGTGTGGACGTAGGCCTAAATTTTAATGAATCTTGTGAAGTTTTCTTACATTATGTCGGGGAGCAGAAATGTTTGCTCAAAGCAAGCAAAAGTGAACAGAAGTATAGCCAGTAGCGGCGCCAGAGGGGATCGAGCTAGGGGCTAAGCCCCCTAAAAAAGGCCATCCGGTTTTTACATGTACAAATGAAATATTTCCACGATAAGCTCCCTAAAAAATGAAGTACATCCATGAGATTCCGACCAAATGACTAAAAAAGTCGTCAGAAATTTTGGCGGATGAAAATGGAAAATGTCTATGAAATTTCGACCGAATGACTATAAAAACAAAAGGTCACCAGAAATTTTGGCGGATGAAAATGGAAAATTTCCTCCATTCAGCCCCCTCCCCCCAAAAACCTTAAATTCCTGGCTACGCCACTGCTTGTAGCCTCCGCTGCCGCTGGAACCTCTGACCGGGATAGCCTATGGTGCTCCGTCAAGTGGCCGGACCCTATTCGCTACAATTTCCAAAACATTGTGGGGCTCGCGCCATGTCCAGAAATTTCATAATCCAAAGTTGGCAACCCTAGTCATAATGGCCACTTAAGAAACTTCTTTGCAACTGAAAAGAACCTTTATGACCATAGAAAAGCACCTTTATGGACATTGAGAATATCTTAAATGGCAAAGGAATAGTGGCGAAATGGCCACCGAGAAAAGCCTAAAATAGCCAATTAGAAGAACGCTAATTGTCACTAAAAGAGGTTAGATTGCTACCAACGCGCCTCTAATAGCGGCAGCGGAAAAAATCACAATGGCCAAAAAGAAGCTTTAATGGTCAGTGAAAAACGTGCCAAAGGCCAATGAAAAAGAACAGCCAAATAATGGACATAGGCTGATTTTATATGCAAACCTCGAATATCTAGGAAGGCAAATAGGTTGAGAAGTTCAACCTTACCTATCTTATTGTAATTTCATCTGGTCCTCAACATAACCTTCACACCTATCGACATTAAAAATTCTACAAAAAAAAGCTATCCGCATTATTACTAAGTCATCTTATAACTCGCATACCAAACCACTCTTTGATGATCTTAAGATTTTTAAAATTGAACAAATTAGATTTATCCAAACATGTGAATTTATGTTCAAGTATGCCAATAACATGCTACCTGTTGCCTTCTTGTAATTTTTTACCCCAGTATCATCAGCTATTACTACTAGAAGTAACCGTGCCTTTATATGCCAATATGCCAGAACCAACACTCGTAAATTTTCTATACAGTACCAGGGACCTCTAGTGTGGAATAATTTGCCGAAGGACATCCAAACTGCTCACAGCCTTCCGCATTTCAAAAGACTTATTCGTTCCCATATATTCAACATAGAAAGGATAATTGAAAAATAATTGACACCTTGCATTCTACTTTCAGTCCATCTATCTATCTTTTCTTACTCAGCTACTTATTTATCTACTGGGCCCCTACCACCGGGACCCGTCCCTTTAGGTGTGCCCTTTGTGCCCTACGTACGTTATTCTTATAAATTTGCTGTGTTATTTGTTTTATTATTGTTGTCTATTGATGTACTGCTTTAGTTGAAAATGTTTTATGGGTTCAATAAATAAAATGAAATGAAATGAAATGAAAGTTGAACGATGGAGTCACGTATAGGCCTACAACTGGCTGAGAAATTGAACGAAGGAAACCGTCGAAAGAAAAAAGTAAGATTAAGATTAGCACGACATACGCGATTCCTAATAATTAGCTGCGATTTAACATCGTAGAAATCTGGCGTGTAGGCCCATTATAGCACTTGCTGAAGGTCGCTACAGTCATAGTGGCCGCCTCAGTGGATTAAGCTCGGCCCGTCCTCTAAGAGCCTAGACATCACGAGTGGAGCGTTCTAACGAATATTGGTGTTTAATTACAAGAAGTGTTTCCTCTACAATAGTCTACATGTATAGGCCTAATTTGCTAGACTTAGCGGTTTGCAGTTGATTGACAGATGAAACAATCGACAAACAATCACCAGTCCGAGTTTTGAGAACAGTTGTTTAAGAATTCTGACGGAAACTGTATATTAGACCACCTGTCTTTTGATCCAATAGCTATTATTAGGTGCGTCCGTGCGGCTTTCAACGTGATTTGATTTTGGTAGATTAGACGACTAGGATCAGTAGCGGCGCCAGAGGGGACTAGGGGGCCAAGCCCTCTAAAAAAAAGGCCATCCGGTTTATTTACGTGTAAAAAATGAAATATTTCCATGATTAACCCACAAAAGAAGTTTAAGAAGTGAAATATAAGCATGAGTTTTCGACCAAAAATAATGACTAAAAAAGGTCGTAAGAAATTTTGGCAAATGAAAATGGAAAATTTTCTCCGCGAGGATTCAGGCCCCCCCCCCAAAACTGAATTCCTGGCGCCGCCACTGACTAGGATAGAAAATTGATGACGGTTACACTGTCTAAAAAAGCTACGTAAATATTGAACCGAGACGTAGTCGGTTGCTGCCTCGACCCGGGATCCTATGGCACCAGGCACGCAAGGCAAAAGATTATTGCTGCTCATTGCTCAAGTCAGGTAGGTTAATCACGAGAAGTTTCACCGCGTCGGGTCATCGCAAACCATACATTCCCTGGCCACTGGCCAGTCAGGGAGTTGAGCAATATTCTTTTAAAAGAATGTGATAATTTGTGCCTTTACTTCAGTTGTGTGTAAGCGAGTGGACATCCTAACGAGTCATTTTAACTTATTTAGAGCACCTGTTTATAAAGGGTCAATCAATATTCTGTTTTTGAATTGTATAATAATAATGTGCGTGGAGATCCTAAACAATAAAATTTGCTTCTCTTTCATCTCTTTTAATAGCTAAGAGATACGACAAGTCGTTTTAACAACATTTTCCAAAGGATGTTGCATTAAAATTAAACTGAAACTTAGAAAGGCTTTTGTGAAATTTTGGAAAATGTTGTATAAAATGAATTTAAATCAATTGCAAGTCATCCTGACGAGAAAAAAATTTGAAAAATTCATGTAATAAAAGAAAGCAATACATAATCATTTGCGACTTTGTTCGTTCCAATTTTCGCAAGTTTAATACCCTTTTTTAAATAAAAGAACGTTTTTTATTCCCTGGACATACGACACTATGATCCAACGAAGTGGGATGTTGTATCTCCTTCGTCCAATCAACGACGAGCTTTCTCGGACATACGACAATGCACTTTTAAACCCGTGAATGCGGAACTGGAGATACGCAGAATAAATTGGAGATACGACAAGGCAATCCTGATACATGGACATACGACAGGTAGTTTTCGGTGAATATCTTTAAAACGACTTGTCGTATCTCTTAGCTATTAAAAGAGATGAAAGAGAAGCAAATTTTTGCTACAAATCAAGTCTAAACTCGATTTTGAAAAAAATGGACATACGCGAAGATAATTCTGAGGCGACGATTTGTAGGCTATTCAATCACAGGCTATGTATAGTGCTTATTACATCGTGCATCGTATTAAGTCTTTAGCCTATGTGTTTGTAAACAATTAAAGGGCGATAATAACAGTTCTATTCTTTTTTCGCTTTTATTTCTGCAGCTCTTCGGTGCTTCAGATGTGAAAATGTACGTGGTACGAATCCTGCATGCTGCATAGGCGGAACGGATGGAAGACAAACATGCTCTGGCGATAATGCAGCTTGCGGATATGTAGAACTATACGTAAAAAGAGGTAGGAAATCCACTATTGCAGTACAAGAATTAAAACGCATCAGCACCATTGGTAGCCTATATCAGTGGTTCTCAAACTTCTGCAGGCCACGGACCGGGAATTTTTTTTTGCTGAAGTTCGCGGACCGCTAACTTAAATGGCTAGCGCAAACAAGAGCGAACTAAACCTAGGTCTATAGGCCTACAATAAAAAGGACTATCATATGACTATTTTAAATTATTGTTTTGCTTCAAGAATTAAAACATAGGGCCTATCCCTATAATATTATAACAGCATTTAACTTAATTCTTAATTTAATTCTCATTTGATTAAATTTTTAAAAGTTAAACTAAAAGTTTCAAGCCAGATTATAATCTTGTTATTGTAGGCCAAAGTGGACCTGCAAAAATATAGCTAATGACACATTACTAAAATTATGCGCTAATGATTGAAACACTTGCTCGAAATAAAACGCAGAAACCAGAACATCACCCTATTTTAAATATTGTTCAATCTTATTTTCAAGCGAACGGTCGATTTTTTTAGCTTGGATGTTTTGTTTAAACAGGAAACCAGTTCAGTATTATCGTTTTCTTCTTTCAGTGTCTGAGCGGTCATGCTCTTTAAGTGCTCTTTTATTTAAAAAAAACTGCCCAGACAGACTTGAATGCGCCATTTGGCAAATAATTTTTTCTAAAATATGAGACAGAAATTTGATTAAATTTATAGCAACAATTTGAATAATTTCACAATTTCCAAAAAATAATTAATAATTACAATTTAATTTTAACTTTTCTCCACGGACCGGTGATCAGCACTCCGCGGACCGGTGCCGGTCCGCGGACCACCACTTTGAGAACCACTGGCCTACATAACTCCTATGGTAATTTGAATGATGATATAATCATCGTGGCAAAAACGACTGCAATAATGACAATGGTGATTATGATGGTGATGATAATGATGACGACGATGATGATGATGATGTTGATGATGGTGAAGATGGTGATAAAAATAATAATTATTATTTATCTAAGTAATGATACTAATAATGACGATGACGGCGATAATGATAGTGTTACCGCTAGTAGTACTAGTACATGTAGTTGTAGCCTAGTTGGAGGAGGTGTATTAATAATAGTAGTAGCAATGATAACAATTAGGCTATAACAATGATACTATATGCAGTGTCAGTAATAGCGCGTGTAATTCGCCGGTGACACGAAACGGAGTATCCCCCCTGAAAGCTATCCGGGGAGATGACTTAATCTATCCCCCCGGATGGAATTAACCGGTCTATTCTATCCGGAGGGATAAACCATTCTATCCCCTTTCTAGAAAAATGCGCATAATAAAAAGATTTATGCTGTAATCAAAATTTAAAGTGACCCCAATTGTTTTAAGTGTCCTAAGCAATGCTCAGATAAAGGCAACTCGAATTTATTTAATGACTCTGAGTGTTCTTAAGTGTTTTAAATGTTTTAAGTGCTCTAAAAACAGGGCAAAACAAATTATCTAGTAGGAATAAACATACCTTTTAGTGTCATTGTTCAAAACAAAGCAAATGAAAATTAATTTGCAAAGAGGACTACTCGCGGAAGCTGTTTTTTCGACTTTTTTAATTTGGGGGATACAATTAATACGGGGGATACTCTATTTCGTGACACCGGTTTCTTTCAGCCTCCTCACATCGTCCACTTCTTTTTTCAAGCCAATTTGATTTTCTAGTTCCTCATTCTAGAACAACAGTTAGCCTACCATGGCTCTGTCTCGGTCCTTTGACCTCAATTGGTCCCTCTCTTTAAAGTTTAGAGTGCGTTGTCTTCGCTTACTCGATCTAAAATTCTTGCTGGTATTTTTTTCTCAAACCTATTTTCTCTCCTGATTTTATTGTCAACAGAATTAAGCTCACATGCAGTAATTATTTAAAATAGTATGCGAGCGTGACATTATGTGCAACTTGTAGGCCCTCATTAAGCTTATGAAACAATAACAGCCTATCTATAATTATGTTCAATGGAACAATGATGTATGTTTTTGCTTTACCCTTGCAATATCCTGCTGACCTTAATGGTCAGGATCTCATTACAGAGATGCGACATTTACCCTATGTGCATAAGGCAAATTTTGAATGTGCTCTATTTGCACCATTAATTTTGGCCTTCCGCAGTTTTTAGCATAGCAGCCTACAATCCTTCAGTGGCAATCCGAGCCATTCCCAAATCTTTGGTAGTTTAGCCTACTGTATGAGATTAACAATTCCATCAACTTTTATCCTCTGCATATGGGCTATATAGATCTTTCATTCCATTCACGACTGAAAACCGAACTTTTAAACCTATCCTATCCAGATTCCAATCAAGTTCCATCACCCAACCACCACCATCACCGACAACCACCGTAGCACCACGCTGTCTCCTCGGCTTGACCTCCCCGGATTTTGACCTGGCACCGGAACGAAAACGGCAGCTCTGGCTATTGCGGACTTGATTTGATATAGCGCCGGTGAATAAGCTGGTCTCCCTGACGTGGCTTTTGTGGGCGCTGAGAAATTCTCGAAGATTTACATTACATTACATTACATTTCAGCAATCTCGAGATTATAGAATTTTATAAAGTTTATAATGTCTCATTTGTCAAGGTTAAGTGTTAAAACTGATAATTTTATTGCCAGAACAACTGATTTTGGCACTGTCATCAGAAAATTGTGCACACAAAGGGCAGGAATGCGCCTTTGTTGAGCAAAATGAGCAGATTATGTTTTCTAAGCACGGGCGGAGTTTATCAGGGCTAAGGGGGCTAAGCCACCACCCAAAGAAGACCCAGATTCATTTTTTATTAACGTGTAAATGGTATCTTTTCCCGGGCTTGCCCCTCCAAGAAGGCTTTATCCCCTCCAAGAACGGAAACCAAACTCCGCCCATGTTTTTAAGGCAAGGTCATATTCTGACTTGTAAAAGTGGCTGCCGAGATTTTTTCTTTTCATCGAGTCTTCGTAATTCCGTTCTGATTGAAGTGAAGGCTCACAGTGAATGTTGATTGACAAAAGTTACAGTTAACAGCATGACACTTTACAAATATTGCGCTCTAGTCTAGTCTTTGTATTATATTACCTGGGGTACCCGGTGTTGCACGAAAAATTTAGGTTTTTCGTCGCCCCCACCCAGCCCACAGAGGCGGGTTCGCCACCCCTCTGGGGTTCTCGGCGTTGCTCAGTAAATTTTTGGTTTTTTCCCAACCCCAACCCAACTACATCTCCAACACCAACGACAAATAAACCGACGACAGATAAACCGACGTTCTTCCCCAATCACACAAGCGCGTGTAGGTCCTTCCAGGAACCGTCTCCCGGTAGAATTTCTCTGCCCGGTCAGCCCTGCTTATTTGTGTATGTTTTGAAATTGATTCTATAGGCAGCATTTGTCGGTTTATTGTTCTTTAATGCTGTCTTCATTTCATTTTTATCAGATGGTAATCAAATACAGACTGAATTGCAGAGAGGCTGCGTTCCGAGGTATAACACTGAACGATCATGCACACCCGCCACAGACAACAGTCAGGGCCAATGCACTACGCGATGTGACGGGGACATGTGCAACAGCGTTCCATGGTTAGCTTGTCCCGGGTGTAGTAGTTGAAACGACAAAGAAGGGACCAAAATAACGTTTCCAAGTCGAATGATCTACTCCACATTTTGGACTTTACGTCTTCAACGATTCACCCAGCATTAGCATCGCAAGACGATTGATATAAATCTGTAGATGTAACGATTGAAATCACCCTAAAAATTGCCAGATTTAGTTCTAACCTGGAAGTGTGAGCTTCTAAAATATCTTCATCGACATTTCTTTAAAATAAGTTTCAAGAGTTGCTAAAGTTATAATTATTACATCAGATAAAAATTATGTTACTCGTTGCTGTTCGTTTACGATAAGCTGTAAGTCTTATATGTCATATTCAAGAAATCGATAAATAAGGGGACAGTTACTGTAGTCGACATAGCAATGCTAATTACATTTGGTGATCTTCCCAAACTCTTAATCAAGTCTCGTCTTTTCTAGTCTGACGAAGTGTGCCACCTTCAGTGATAAGTCAGTAGTGACAAACCTTGCAGCGCTCGTGAATAAGCTGGTGCCCCGCTCTTGGCTTTCGAGTAGAGCTTTAGAAATTTCGAGTTTACGATTACCTATCAATGCCTGACCTTCTTTGTGTTTATTCTCATCGCGAAATTAACTCTGTTAGAGACACACGATTAAATGTTTTCTCCACTAGTCAAGGCATATCCCAAAAACAGCATAGACAGAGACGAGTGCGCAGACGAGCTGCATGACCAGTAGGGAGGGCGGATAAAACAATTTGAAGGGGTCAAGTGTTCGGTCTTGGGCAAGGGAAAATTTTCGTCTTGGTCACCGAAAAAATCTGATGACCCTTTTTGTTAGTCATTCGTCGAATTCCTCGATAAAGAACCGTTATAATATAACTGATGACCTTTTCTTTTTTTGTCGTACAATGTTCTCAGGCCCTGTACGAACCTCGTGTACGGACCTCGTGTACAGACCTCGTGGGATAGGCCTACGAAACTACTATTGGGTGGGGGCATGTCAACTTTCCGAGCCGGAACAGCTGGTCAAAAATAAAGACAATTCTAAATGAGAGGCCGTGGCCTGATTTTGACCTTTTGGATCCGCCTCTACCAGTTAGCGTACAGTCATGGGAATTGAAACATCTTTAGCTTTGACGAAGTGCATGACGATACAGGCAATGGAATAAGGATTAATTGGTATATGTATTGTTTACAATGCGCAGACCATGCTTCGGTGGCAGTGCCTAGTTTGAGCTTCGATAAATAGTTTGGTCTGTCTGCTTCCAATGACTATCTCCACACTTCAAAGGGTCACCCGTGAGTCAAGCGCAGGACCCAACTTATCTACTAGCGCTTTGTCAAATCAAATGGGTTTTCAATAGATATATAAAAATAGGTTCAAGTCCGGATTTTAGGTCACACTAAGAATTGGTAGTAGTAGTAGTAGTAGTAGTAGTAGTAGTAGTAGTAGTAGTAGTAGTAGTAGTAGTAGTAGTGGTAGTGGTAGTAGTAGTAGTAGTAGTAGTAGTAGTAGTAGTAGTAGTAGTAGTAGCAGTAGCAGTAGCAGTAGCAGTAGCAGTAGCAGTAGAAGTAGCAGTAGCAGTGGTAGTGGTAGTGGTAGACCCTGGGTTCCATCAACGACAACGGACAGGAATGATATTTATCCAAGAATTAGGAAGACTCCTTACCACAATTAGACCTACATATGACTCGAAAGAAACTTGCTATGTTTTTTAAATTGTCACATACAATACTGTATTTGCGATCACAAACGCATGGGCTCTCATAGAGACGAGAGGAGGCACTCTTCTCATGGGCGGAGACTTGGTCTTGAAGTTCGGGGGGGACGATCGAGTGCCCCAAAGACGATCGCCGAGGCGCGACATTTTAGGCGGCCGCCCGAGTCACCGACGAAATTTTCCATTTTTATCGGTCAAAGTATCTGACCGACCTTTTTTAAGTCATATGGTCCAAATCTTATGAAAACGTATCATTTTCCATGTCAAAAAAGCTGATGACGTTTTTTAGTCGTTTATTATTCTACTCTTCTTTACAGACTTTACTTCTTGCAATATTACCAAAATTAACATGCATACATACATACACACTATGTCACGAGGTCCTCCCTGCAGGTTAAGCTCAAATAAAAGACTCGTGTCTAGTGTTAGAGGTATAACTCAACAGAAAAACTGAACTGATACAGTTACCAACTGAAGTACAGAACTGAAGTCGACAGTGACGCTCCTTCAGAGGCGAACACACGACAAAAACGTCTTCAAAGCAGCAACTGGCTGACGACGACGTAAACTTAACTAAAGACACCGCTGTGGGGTGTACGGAGAAGAAATCTTAATTAAACTTAAGTTAACGAGACCTCTGACAACAAAACTGCACAAGCAGAAGCACCGCAGTCGAAAACATCAGAGAGTCTCGCTACGCCCCCTGAAGTCAAACCTGATAATTTTATAGGCCCAGTCTGTCGATAAATGTCCCCCTTACGTTTAGCAAAGTCACTTGTCCGTGACCACAGCTCATCTCAGGACCAGAACAGTCGTGGAACCCAACAGCATACATACATACATACATACATACATACATACATACATACATACATACATACATACATACATACATACATACATACATACATACATACATACATACATACATACATACATACATACATACATACATACATACATACATACATACATACATACATACATACATACATATTATGTATGTATGTAATTAATCTTCGTTTAATTAGACAAATCAGGGTGACACACCGCACCCAGTTACATGTCATGCACTTTAAAAGTAAACAGCAAAATAATGTGAAGATAACAATGTCATTAATGGGTGTCAAAGAGAACCCTCGGAATAAAATTTCTAACATCTTTAACTGGTAGAACAAAAGGGTGTGGTCTAGGTCGCAAGTTATAGGTTGTTTTTACAAGAGGTGGAAAAAGGTTCCTCAGGACATGATTTACATTTAGCATAATATTATGAAGCAGCCCAGCATCAGCTCCAGCAACTAATTTCTCAATGTTCGGGAACATCGTGGAAAGAAATCCCAGTCGTCGCATCCGATTCAACATTCGTTCTAGTTTAGTTCTGTCGTTGCTAATGGTGAACCCCCACCAGGCTGGGGCAGCATATAGGATCCTCGCGACAGAAGTGGCTCGAGCTACTTCGTGGAGAGCGTCAGAGGGCAGTCCATGGGCTCTAAGCATTCTCAGTGCATATAGTGATCTAGAACATCCCTTCAGCAGCTCAGAAACATGATCTGTAGCTCGAAGATTGTCTTGGATGGTAACGCCCAGGATTCGTATTGATGTCACCCTGTCAACGTTGTTGATCCGGTCAGGTGGTGACTTAATTTTTGTGTGGCGGACAGGCCACAAGACATAATATTAGTCAATGTGAGCGAATAAAAACGATATTGATAGACCCATGGGAGTGTTTACAGACCGTTTAAAACACGTAAAAGTCGTTTGAGATCACTTTGGTACATGATAACTTTTTGGCCGAAGGTACCCCATGTCGGGTCGGGATAACCTTCCTGATAGGCGTACATACATATATATTGGCCCTGGTTGGGTATAAGAGGACGTACGAACCTTATAAACCGTCTAGGACGACGTATAACAAAGCTCGTATGAGATTAACGATTACCTGTAATATTGCCATTTTTCATACGGAAGACAAATGTCCACGTTTAAGCCAAACCATAGCGTGCAGACAGCGTTATTCCGGTGGAATAAAGCCTGCTGTACGGTGCGTTGCTTATAACGTGGAGTAGTTGCCGACTACTCCATACGTACTGTGTTCGTGAATTCGTGCATAGTGATTTCGGTTGTGTTCGACTGTCTCAACAGGATTGGCATTGGCCATTCGAACATGATTGGGCGATCCTGAGTGTATGCGGTTGTGAGAGCTTATGTGGACGATCTTGCAGGGTTCTCTTCCTTGTAATCGATCTCTCGGGGTTCAATCTTCCGTTTCAGGGGTACGTGATAATATGGCCAGAGACGCCGCAGCTCTGTAGGTCTGCGGGAGGGAAAACGGTTGTGTAAAGGGTGAAATCCCCTGGTGAAAGATACGTATTTGCAAAGGCATTCATTTTCATATACATTACGCTGGTGTCGTTTACCCGGTAGTGCGGCTGGGCCCCGCCTACCGCATTCACGCCAAGTGGGTTGATTTGTTACGTTTATACAGAGAGCCTCGTTTTATCCGTGGTTTCAGAAAGAGAATACTACAGTACTTGGTGAGAGATTGTCTGTTCCTGTTCAAGTTCGTTGGGTGTCTTGACTTCAGTTCTATCTTTGTTGAACTTCATCAGCATGAATTCCCTGAAAGCGGCACCTCGGTGAAGGGCGATCCGCGGGAATAAGACTTAGTCGGTGAATATCGGAGAAGCCGCAGCTCCATTGGTCTGCGGGTATAATAAATACACGCGTAGAGGGGAGCGCCCTCAGAAAATATATATACGTTTACTTACAGTGTTTCATCTTGGGCCTGAGCGGATTACCCGGCAGCTGTAGGATTCAGCCCCCTCTCTGCCACGGTCGCGCCAGGAAGATACTCATAAATTGATACAGCTACTTACGTTTATACTTGATCCGAACGACTGTAATAATACTTGAATCCTTGAGAACCGAATTGTGCTGGTGACTTTCTTGAAGGCTTTCGACTGTCCGCCTCGATCGACGTTGAATCGGTCCGAGGGCGCTTCGATCGCCGGGCGCTGGTGCCGCCGTGTTTCTTCTGTCGTTGTGAAGTGAAGGTTTTACGCGTTGACCTGTGCGACTCTCTCCCCGATTGATTGCCAACACTTCGTGAGGTTGGTTACGTTGGACGTCGCATCACATAACGTTTGCTGGTGTTTCCGTCAGTGGTTGACCTGTTCGTCTGAGGAAGACGGCCGCCTCAGTTGTGCTTGATACATATAAATTTGGTTACCGGAAAAGTGTTAACGTAAGGCCGCCCGTAAGCAGCCGGGTAGAGGCTTGTCAGATAAGAGAGCAGCTCCTTATACTCTGTCAGCGTAAGGACGGTGAAATACGTGTTCAGTCGGGAAGGATAGTTTGCCCGACTGACGCGCAATTACAGTTACTGGGAAACTAGCGGGAGTAAGTGTGACTCACGTTAGGTAGCATTTCCCGTGTCTGGTGAACTTTACCATTCGAAGTCCGATCGTTTGAAACTGTGTGTGAAAGTGTTCGTCTTACCTTGGTTGCCCGTGAAAGTGTTGATAACTCGCGAGTAAGGCGCGAGAAAAATTCTGTACAGGCTCGGTAATTTGTTCTCTGTTCTTTGCTTGGTGTCGGCAAAGACCAGCGTCGGTATCGGTCGATTGCAATCGTCCGCGTTTTCGGTTCGGTGCCCCCGTTTACCTTTGTCTTCCGTCCCTGTAATGTCCATCTGGTTAACGAATAAAAGAGTTTAATGAAACGTTAAAGACCCTGTCTAGCTCCAGTAGATAAGGTTATTTGAAAGTTAAAATACCCGTAGTTAGGGCCCCGCCACGTCCATCCACTTCAGGCCCGATGCTGGCCTGTTTGTGATCGGACGGGGTCAGGCGCCGCTACGTGGTCTCTTGGAGATCGTGGGTTACGTGCTTGCAGAACAGCATCGCTACAACGTGGGTTACGTGCTTGCAGAACAGCATCGCTGAACGCCAGTGACCAGCATCGCTGAAAGCCGGTGACCAGCATCGCTGAACGCCGGTGCCCAGCATCGCTGACAGCCGGTGACCAGCATCGCTGACAGCCGAGGACCAGCATCGCTGAAGGTCTGCGACCAGCATCGCTGGGAGTTGGTGAGTTGGGCGACTATCGGCCAGCACCGGTGCACGCGGCGTACGAGTATAGCGAGGCCGCGGGTGAACGAGTGTCCGTCGGACAAGGGAGCGTCGGCGCATCAATCTGACAGAGTTGGTGGCGCGTCTTTTCCCTGTAGGAATATTTCGGCGGAGGTTAATCGGAACTCCGGCCGTTGGTGAACAGGGTTACGACCGGCCGGTCAGGGCATTGCTGCCTACCGTCTTGGGTCCTGGTGTAGAATATTTCCTGGTGAATTCGTTGTCGTTTCTGTTCCCTTGGAACGAGTTGGTGTGGTCACCGTCTAGTCCCGGTGACGCCGCCTGATCAATTTGTCCGTCTTTCGCGAACGTATCATGCCGTTCTGGCGAGGCCTGGGACTCAGTCCCCTGGAGTGGCCGTGGTTCAAATCACTTTGGTCTGCAGAGTTTCGCGAACGTGCCGTGGTACCCGTCGGTGGCACTAGTTCTGGAGTTGCTGTCTGTTGCATGTTACGCCGGAAAGGAGATCGGTCGGGCAAGGGAAAAATGCCCGTGGCCGTGAAGGGTAGCTCCAAGCGAGGGTCTGCCGCCCGTGTATCGATGAACCCTGTGTTGAGCGACGGCCATCCTCAGGCTCAGGATGTTACTCCCAAAGTGACCGTGGAAGAGGGCGAGGCAGACTCGGAAGCGACCGAGCTTTATACCCTGTCGCGTGCGACCATCTCAGAGGCCTCTTCGGCCGAGAGTGAAGACGGGGACGGCGCGGCGGCGTCCCGTCTAAAGAGTAGCAGGCACAGACACGCTAGCGACCCGGGCGGCACTCTGGATCCTGGTAAATTCATGGGTCGCCCGGGAAGCCAGCAACTCCCCGCCCCTTGTATGTCTGATATGGCAGCAGGGGCACGAACGCCACATATGTATGTATGTATGTATATATGTATGTATGTATGTATGTATGTATGTATGTATGTATGTATGTATGTATGTATGTATGTATGTATGTATGTATGTATGTATGTATGTATGTATGTATGTATGTATGTATGTATGTATGTATGTATGTATGTATGTATGTATGTATGTATGCTGTTGGGTTCCACGACTGTTCTGGTCCTGAGATGAGCTGTGGTCACGGACAAGTGACTTTGCTAGACGTAAGGGGGACATTTATCGACAGACTGGGCCTATAAAATTATAAGGTTTGACTTCAGGGGGCGTAGCGAGACTCTCTGATGTTTTCGACTGCGTCATGCATATACATACATACATACATACATACATACATACAATACATACATACATACATACATACATGCATACATACATACATACATACATACATACATGCATACATGCATACATACATACATACATACATACATACGTACATATGTACATGCATACATACATACATACATACATACATACATACATACATACATGCATACATACATACATACATACATACATACATACATAATGTATGTATGTATGTATGTATGTATATATTATATACATACATACATACATGTCATACATACATACATACTTACTTACACATACTTGACCCCCTTCCTCCATTTATTATTATTGACATGCTTGATGAACTTGCTCCTTTTTTTCTCTATCTCTTCAATAGATCACTTGCTGAGGGCTCTATTCCTGCTTCTCAAAAACGTGCTTTGGTTTTTCCTTCACTTAAGAAAACTAATCTTGACCCTAGCCACTGTCAAAATTATCGGCCTATTTCCAACCTGTCTTTTCTTTCTAAAACCCCTGAGCGTCTGGTTTCCATTCAGATTCTTCCTTACCTTGAATCATCAGGTCTTCTCCCCTCTCGCCAATCTGGTTTTCGGGCTTTCCATTCTACTGAAACAGCCCTACTCTCCATGTTAGATGACATCTATGCAGCTATTGATAAGGCTCAGGTTTCCCTTCTTGCACTTTTTGATGTATCAGCAGCCTTTGACATGGTCGATCACAAAATTTTGCCCCAGCGCCTTGAATCCTCCTATGGTATTAAAGGTGTCCCTCTCCTATGGCTTCAATCTTACTTGTCTGGTCGTACCCAAATGGTTATAGCTGGTAATTCCAGATCTAACTGGGTGCCGGTATTTTTAGGAGTTCCACAGGGATCAGTCCTTGGACCCCTACTCTTCATTCTGTACACGGCCGATGTTACTTCTCTGTTTCCAAGTCACTCTGCTACTGGTCACCTTTTTGCTGATGATGTTCAAGCCTATGTTCATGGTTCTCCCTCTACTCAACTCATACTAGTTCGCCGTATTGAGGCACTTTCTCATGATTTGCACCTGTGGATGTCTTCAAATCGCCTTTCACTCAATTCTAACAAAACTCAACTCATCTGGCTTGGCACTCCCCAGCAAATTAAAAAAATCGACTTTTTGCTTCTATCTCAGACCTTTCCTCAATTTACATTTTCAACTTCTGTTCGTGACCTAGGTGTCACTCTTGACTGCTCGCTGACATTCTCAACACATGTAACCAACCTTACGCGCTCCTCTTACTTTCACCTCCGTCGTCTCAGGTCCATTCGCAGATCTGTCTCCCTTTCAACCATGACATCAATAGTCCATGCTTTTGTCTGTTCCAGAATTGATTACTGTAACTCCCTTCTTATTGGTCTTCCAAAGGTCCGCCTATCTCCCATTCAATCTGTCCTTAATGCTGCTGCTCGATTAATTGCGCGCCTTCCTAAGAACTCTCATATATCATCGTTCATGATTAACCAACTACACTGGCTTCCTCACTCTGCCCGCATACAATATAAAGTCCTTTCTCTGGCACTCAAATCCAAAATGGGTCTTGCACAGATGTATCTCATTGATCTCATTCGTTCTCCTCTATCAGCATCTTCTCATCGACCTCTCCGTTCTCTGGACAGGGCTGACTTGTTTGTTCCACGAGCTAGGACCACTATTGCTCAAACTCGATCCTTCACCATCATTGGGCCCTTCTTGTGAAATTCTCTTCCCTCCACTCTGCGTGGGACTCTACTTTCAGGATCGTTATCTACATCTCTCTCTCTTCTTAAGACCTAATTTTTCTCTAGGGGTTATCGCACTGGGAGCGCTACTGAATGGCCTTGGTTGTGAGCGGCGCTATATAAATTACTAATTACATTACATTACATTACATACATACATAGACTACATACATAATTATATGGACACAGTTCACGTTTATACGTGTATACTTACATACTTGTACATGATTGTAGATACAAGAAATTGGCAAAAAGGTCATCGTATATAGAGTTATGGCTTATTGTTAGATAAAGTTTGTTCGTCTACGTCAATTTCCGACTTATCTGAACGCATGCATTTCACGTTTGCTTTGCAAAGCCATCTGCCCATAAATTTTCACGGATTCGCTTCAAGTTTATGCAAGGATTTATTTCTTTGCCTTAATCATACACATTCCAAATCAAAAGTGCTTCAACCATCTGTAGGCTATTATAAAGTGCACTGTTTGCATGCATACGTACCCTATGCATACACATTGTCAGGGGTTTCTATCCCTCTACATGGCGGGCGCAGCTTGCGCCCAGTGAAAAATAGGGGAGGGGGGAATCAGAATACAGCCAAAATTCACGTCGGTTGGGGGGGGGGAAGGTCGGACATGGAGGGGAGCGTTCAATCTAGGCATCACTAGGAGGAAGATCCCCCCAGAAAATACTTCCCCTCCATATAAATTTGGACAAAAAGGTAGGCCTAATAGTTTTTAGCAAAATGCATAGTTGTATACACTTTATACACTTTGAGTTTTTAGTTAGGCTACTATCTGCATTTTTGAATTACATGAACTGCTATAACAGCTATAATATACTATAAAAATTTCCTATTACATGATCATAGTTATGTTTTTACTGTTTTAATAAATAATACAATCATATTATAATTGAATTAAATAATGTTAATACAAATACTATTTTGCACAACTAAATGGCTTCTCTCCAATGTTATCTTTCAAATTTCAGACAGTCAAATTTGGTCCTTGAACACCTAGTAAAGCAACATCATCATTACGTGGGCTTACAGTGTAGGACCTACATTGTATTTTATTGTATTGCATATGTAACGCCTCTCGAGTGCACACTGATCAGAGGCGCTAAACATATGGCTGCCCAATTTTGGCAGCAATTCCTCCACTGAAACAGTAGAGTAATTTTGCTAAGATGACAGCTTAAAATGCTGAAGTTGCAATGCGGAAATCGCGAAAATTTCTTATGGGGAGAGGCACATTCCCTCCCCATACCAGGTCCCTTCTCGGCGCTACACATGCTTCGGCGATCGTCTGTTGGATGCTCGTTTGTCCCTCTCCAAACAAACCTTCATTCCCACACTAGAGGAGGGCATGCGCTAGATTGCATTATATTGCATACATAGAGGAAGGCCGGCCCAGAAAAGGGGGGAAGAAAATGGATTGCGCCCGGTTGCTTAGGGGGGGGATAGAAGCCCCTGCACATAGTACATGTATATGTAAGCATTTATGCATGAATGTGCGCATTTGTATAATGTTAGTTCTTATATAATTTACTCTTTGGTAAATATAATATACATCAAGACATGCACTACATCGCTGCATCAATAACTGCATCAATAACTCCCATAGCACGTCTGCATGGATATCCTTAAAGATGTTGACGTAGGCCTAGTATAAAAATTGCTGAAAAAAAACTGCGGGTGAAACTACGATGCAGGTGAATTTAAAGGATGTGCGCAACGAAGAGAAAGACTAGAAGCATTTGAAAGCAAGTTGAAACTTTACGGTTTGTTGTTGAATGTTATTGAGAATACAAAGAGTTAACCAATAAGTCAACACTGACCAGATAAGTAGAAGACTCACAGACGGCGAGCTCCCGCAAACACTCAGGATCCAACTGACAGATCATAGTATATTATAGTAAACACCTTGCTCGCAGATCTTGGATGACGTGGCGCTTCAAAAAGAGGCGTGGTGGTCATGGGCGGAGACCTGAGCGGAGACTTGGGGGGGGGGGGGGGCGGAAAGACGCGATATTTTTTGACGGACGAATGGCTGAGTGTCGCCGAAAAATTTCCATCTTTTGCCGACCAAATTTTCTGACGACCTTTTTTTAGTCATCCGCCGAAATGTCGAAAAATGTTTATATTTTCGCCGCCAAAAAAGTTGATGACCTTTTTTAGTCATCCGGCGAAATCTCGACGAAATTTTCTTTTTCGCCGCCAAAAAAGTTGATGACCTTTTTTAGTCTTGACGCTAAACGATTGGGGGGGGGGACAAATGCATGGGCCGTCCCCCCAGCACCTCCATTGGGGGACCGTCGCCCTGTCCCCCCGTAGGTCTCCGCCCATGGTGGTGGCTACAAGCAACGAAATGTGCAGCCCAGTTACTGCTGCGCAGAAATCATTGTATGCCTTGCAGATGCTATAGAACCTTTGTGTCCGGGGTTTCTCTGAATTACAGCGTCTATTAAGGACAGAATTCGTTGCAGCAGTCATCTAGTCGTCGTTGTCATCGCAGTGCAGCATTCGGGATCAATCCACGGCCTCTCTCGTGGTCAAACAAATATAATATTTCTAGTTAATATTCTGAAAGACCTGAGAATGCACGTTCACCAGTTTAAGCCACGAAAGATAGCGTCCGAAAACCGTCAGAAACACTCAAGAAAAGCTGCGAAATAGGCAATTACAGCCTACTACAAAAACGCAGACTAGACTTTGCACAGACCAGAGCCGATCACCAAGGGTAGCTTTACGGCGACGAGGAGCAGAACGTAAAGTACTAGGGAGATGATAGGCCTATTTGTTGTTGCCGCTCCTGAATCTGAATTGCATAAAGACTAAGCTCATCATAACACAGAATGTGTTTAAAATATGTCTTACGCTAAACAATAAAATGTATAGGCTAATGTCAACTTTTTAATTTAAAAAATGCTACTGTACGACATCTAAAAAATTCTTCAACACCGCACCACACAGTTGGAACCTAGTCCTCCTACTCTTCATGAAATCACCCAAATAATTACTAGATTGTTGGGAGTCGATGATCACAGACAGACTATGCTTGCACGAGAGCTGTGCGTGCATACATGTCATGTACTTCATTGCTCATTCACGCATTTCTACCGTTGTAATTAATGTTTCTTTTGAAGTTGTTTTAGGACAAAGAATAAAGCGCTTGTGGCTTCTGAAAACAAAATGAAAATCTCACCCATCTGCATTTTCAGTCTGTAAATCTTGTTTTCATTAACAAACAGTTTGTCTTATTGGAAATGGTTTTATTTTGTATGCTCAAAAGTTAAATATTAAGTTCTTGTTTTCGCAATGCCATCTTGGAGTCTACGTTCCTATTTATTTCTGATAAAGCAATTAAAATTTTCATAAGAATTTTAAGATGATTCATTCAAACATATTAATTTAAAAAATGGAAACCTACTCCTTGTCAGAATAATCGCAATAATTAATGATGGCAAAGTCTAGACAACCCAGTATAAAAGCAAGCTTGAATGCAGCTGAGATAGCCTACGTTGATTTGCTTGTTAAGTAGAAGCGAAATAAAAAAAAAATTAAATTGTGAGAACTAACTCTCATTACATGAAGTTACTAAGACAGCTACATTGATGTTAATACTAAAATAATGTGTTAACGTATACGTGATGAATGGGAAAAATAGAAATACAAAGCTACATAGTGTGCTAACACACTATAAATAGGCCTACATGATGTTAAACTACAGCCAGAATTAATCTAATACTGAATCTGTCACTGTCTCTGTTAATGTCCATGATAAATATAATGCTAATAAAGCATTATAACTGTTCATACAACATTGATATTCAGGATTCTTGCAATGTCTCCCAAGTATTGAATGGGTTCTCTGTTTCCGTAATCGGTGACGATAGTGCGAAGTCCTTCGTTCACTCTAACGTAGGGTATACGCCTTCTTCTTCTTTGCGGGTTGAACCCCAAGGTCCTGTTGGCGACGCAAGAGAGCCATCGAATGTTGCTCTTGTTGAAGTTTACGAGCAAGTTTGTTCACTGTGGGATGTGCAAAGCCCACAACGCTGTTGAAGGCATTGTGCCATCCTTCGACGGCGTTGTTGCTTCGTGGCAAGTTATAATTATCCAGCGCACGCGTGTATTGACTCCAAAGTGCAATAGCAAACCTTGGTTGTCCTCGCCGACCCCTTCGCTGTCGACCAATGAAATTATCTTCAAGGTAGTCCACGACACAATCGGTATACCGGTATACTTCAAACTTCGGATAAATCGAAGCCATTTATTCCACTTAGGGAGAATTTGGGTTGAGGTACTCGCGACATTATGTCGGCGACATTTTGTCGGCAACATTTTGTCGGCGACATTTTGTCGGCGACATTTTGTCGGCGACATTTTGTCCTGCGACATATTGTCTCCACGACATTTTGTCCGCGACATTTTGTCGGCGACATTTTGTCGTGCGACATTTTGTCGGGCCACCGAATAAAATGCAATTACAACTTTAAAATATCAATTTTCAAAGTTGCCAGAGACTCGGGATCCATACTGACAATAAGCTTAATCGATATATTCGTGTGCGCATGCGCAGCGAGTCGAGTCTACCAGAATCGTAAGCACAAAACACACGTGGCTTAACTTTACAAAGTTTTAAAGTTGTCCGAGGTTTCCAGCCAAATTTTCTGAATACACCAACAATCTAACGTTTTAACCACCTAGAACATTAATACTCGGCAACAACTTGGCTATTATCAAAGACCTTATAGTCTAATATCTTTGCTATTATAATTATATTTATACCACTAGAGGATTGACCTGACCTACAGTGTATAACCAAAGATGTATGTACATTCGTTTAATTCAATAAACTACAGACAGAACGCTGTAGGTTTACATTAACAGTATGGCTGATATTATAGTCTACGACTATAGACTATAAGGTCTTTGGTATAACTGTATATGCATGTTATAGATGTAATACGGCTTTACAAGGATAGAGACGAGTGACCTGACCTATCTGAAATGTCAAAATGGTCTATTTCTATGCAGAACTATTCTTCAGGTTATAAATTATTTGTGAATTGACAACATGAGATCTTGATTGTGGAGTTTAAAATTAAAATGAGTGGAAAAAATTATGTATCACAACCATTTTACATTGAATTTCACAGAATAATCATGTGTTGTAACTTGTAAGTACAAAATGTCAACTCACCAAAATAAACCCAGATCTTGCCCCAAAAAACCCAGAAACCCAGACGAAGGCCAAAAAACCCAGATATAGTGGAAAAAACCCAGCTGTGGCATCACTGGTTCTCAGTCGCTCGTCCGCCCAAAATCTTCGGCCGCCTTTTCGTCCCCCGCAAGTCTCCGCCCAAGTCTCCGCCCATGAATTTGCCACGCCGAGGTGTGAACTCTTACCGTCGTTACCGAAGTAGGCTACGCGATTGGTTGACAGCCCGCTTTTGCGTATTCAGAAAATACAGTAGGTGCGTTATAATTTTCTTATTCCAAAATTAAAAGTTACACAAAATGAAACACAGTGAAACATTAGGGTGGTTGGAATTAGGGACATGGCTGGAATTAGGGCAAATTACGGTTACCCTATATGCAGAAGAAAGATTCTTAAATATTCTGATTTCCGAGGTGTTTTCATTTTCCCATAAATTAGAAAACGTAGCGCAACATACGATATAGGCCTAATTACTAACATCATCATAGATACTTTACTGTTCGATGTATAATTTCATTTATTGTCGTCAACGACCCGTCAAGAAGATGCTGAAATAAAAAAATAAAATACTATAGAACATCTACTCATGGCTGCATGTAGGGTTCAAGAGACCAACTGTCCTTGAGATGTCGTTGGCCTACTTCAAACATAGGCTACTGAGCGTCTTCCTGACCTCAGCTTTATCCTTAGACTCCACTCTTTGAAAATAATGACCCATTTCACGCCAAACTTGTCGGAGAACTAGACAGTCGATAGACCCAGTGGCTGATACAGAAATTTTCGAGGAGGGGTAACAATTTTCGGTCTTGGGACAGGAAAAAAATTTCGTCTTTGGTCGCCGAAAAATCTGATGACCTTTTTTTGTTTTTTTTGTCATTTGTCTAATTCCCAGGAAACGAAACCATTTTATCCGCCAAAATAGTTGATGACCTTTTTGATGACCCAGAAAAACCGAACCATTTTACCCGCAAAAAAGTGATGACCTTTTTGGTTTGGTCGTACAGTGTTCTTAAACCCCTTTACGGACCTCGTGAGGGGTCTACGAAACTACTCATGGTGGGGCAAGTGAACTTTCTGAGCCAGAATAGCTGGTGAAAAATACCGAAATTTCTACATGGGTGCATGGCCTGATTTGCCCCCTGGACCCGCCCCTAGAAGGGCCTACCTACAACACATGTCTGATGGTGATAAACGTTAAGAATGGACAGGAACTATTGTCAGCCATTCAACTTTCGTCTAAATTTGACATGGTGAAAACAGTTTCGACATATTATTTTTTTTCTGGACAACCTGGTGTTCCTCTGGAACAACAATAATATTACAAGTTAATTATATTCCGTCTCGATAGTCAATTATAATTATCAGTTCTCGAAACCCAGAACCTTCATCCAATCAAATCAGCAATTGAGTCGACCAACTTCTTAGAGCATTGCCGAGTTCCACCAAAAGAAAGCCGACTTCTAACCTAATCTCCTTGAGCAATTTCCTACACCTGTGCATCCTGAATGTTTACATTTTGACAAATAAATAACAGTGCGCGACTGCTCGAAAACGCCAGAGTTGCTCACTGCTGTTGCGACTTGCACCGCACTTGGGAGCCAAACATTGCAAGACACGAGCGCAGACGAATCATACAGCACAATCCTTCGTGTAGCATTTGACTTTGTTGCCCTTTAATTAGCACAGCTTGTGCATTTATCAGTGGTGTAACCAAAATCGCGTTTACAGCGATCTCGGAAAAAGCAAACCAACCATCTGTTTGAACGTCACCCACTATTAGACTACATAAGCGATTCAGCGGGTTATTTTGGCAGTACCATCACGTCCCATGATGCTCTATATTATTGGTGACTTTTCACTCGAAGTTATTGTCACTCTAACTCTGTCTTAGATTTAAGCATGCATAATTATATTTGTGTATATTTTGAAATAAATGCTAGATACCAATAGTATTTATCGAATATTATACTGCTATAGCCTACTTCATTTTCACTAGCTGGTACGCAAACAATGTATGGACTAAGCAGAACTTGCTTGCAACCGGTTGGACCAGAGCGAAATTGCCAACCCTCAGAAGGCACGTTGATTTGCACTACACGTTGTGAAGCGGAATTATGCAACGGAGAGCCATGGCCGACCTGCACGGCTGATTCGTGAAGTGCAACGACAAAAACGACGACACCGACTGTTTTCAAGTCGAATTACCTACTCAACTCAACTTTTGTGACTTTAAGTCTTCAACGATAGCCTATATTATTTATCGCGTATTCACGTCACAGTTAATTATTATAGACCTGTGACTACAATTCAAATCATTCTGAAATTTGACAGATTTGGCCCTAGTTCTGACCCTGAACTCTAACCTTTTAAATCTTCGCTTAGCCTACATAAAAAATTTTTTTAATATAAATAATATTCAAGATTTTCCGAAGTTCAATATCAGATCAAATTATATTATGCGTTGCTGTTCGTGTAAGTTTAAGCTTTGTGTCATGATAAAAAAAATCCATAATTAAAAGAAAATTATAGTCGACTGAGCTGTCCTGCTAAGTAGGCTACCAAGTGCTAAGCATGCTCTGGGTGGCAACCCATATCGGCAACATTCTTGCTTCAAGCTCATCATCATTGTACGCCCCGATAGTGCTCCGGTTGTATGGTGAGGGTACACAGGCAAAGGGACATGTAGACTGTGTAGAGTAGACTACTCCGAATTTGCTTTCCCACCTCCACAACAGCCAACACAAGTTCCTTGCGAGATCACATAACTTTAACCCCGCTAAAGGACGAATGTAATTTCATATCCCGTCTCCCTTTAAGGACTTCAGTTGAATCTGTTCAAAATCTGATTCTTGCCTCGATATCGAGGTCTATACCCATTTAATTCTGTATTCTAGAGCCACACTGCATAGTCTCAACAGCCTTTTGCGTCAATTAACGCCCGAAATAATTTTAGAGCATAGCAAACACTGTTTGTTTCCGGTTCGTCTATCAATGAACTGCTCCTTCAGTCACGCCATGTTTTCATTTTGTAATGGAATGCACGAATTTATTTATTTTTCTATTTCAGAAATTTATATAGCGCCTCTTCAAAGAAGGCTACTCAGAAGCGCCCCCGGCCCAACCACGGCTAAATAAAACAGTTTTTAGGTTCTTAAGGAACAGAGTGGAGTGACCCCTTGGAATTAAGCGCAGTGTAACAGGGAGACCATTCCAAGTTGTAGGACCTGCAACAGAGATTGAACGACGTTGTCGGATAGCAGTCCGTGAGCGGGGAACCAGAAGCTCAGCGTGGTTCGCCGATCTAAGGGTGGATCGACGCTGAACTCCTAAGGTGGAACAACAGAGTCCTCGAAGATACGGTGTAGCTAGTCCTTCAATGCACCGCCTAACCAACGCACAATAATTTTTTATTATTATATAATTATACGAATAAGCTTATTGGCAATGCATTTAGTATAGTTTACAGGTCGTGCTCTTAAACTTCAAACGTGTAAAGCGCCACTCAGAAACCAAGCGTAGCTCGACCAGAGCCCTGCGCCGACTTGACAGTGTCGGCGGCGGCGCGCCGGTCATTTTTGGTCGGCGGCGGCGGCGCGCCGACAGACAAAAATCGGCGGCGGCGGCGCCCTCAAAATGTCGGCGTCGGCGGCGCGGCGTCGTGGAATTAGTGCTCCAGGGTCGCATGCTTACTTTAAATTTTTTACAAAAGCAACCTATGTTATAAAGATATGCGTGCTCAGCAATTACTTTGCGCAGTGGCGGCGCTACTTGCCTATTTTACTGTTGACCTGCACTTCAACCCGCCACAAATTCTTGAGGCCCAGTTTCTTGACGCGACCTGCTGAAATTGCATAGCTGCGTGCATGCAGACATGGATACATACATACATACATACATACATACATACATACATACATACATACATACAGCGGCGCCCGCAGGATTTTTTTCTTGTACGCACAGAAATTTTCGATGGAGGGGCGAACAGGGAAAAAATTTTCGTTAGGCCGCCGAAAAAACTGATCAACCTAGAATTTCCCCAAAACATACCTTTTCTATCCGCCGAAAAAACTGATGACCTTTTTTTTTTTTTTTTATTTTAGTCATCAACCAAAAATTCCCCAAAAACATACCTTTTGGGTCATCGCGCTGTACGCACTTACCTATGTGCGTACGTCTGCGGGCGCCGCTGCTGTACGCACTTGCGTAAGTGCGTACGCCTGCGGGCGCCCCTGCATACATACATACATACATACATACATACATACATACATACATACATACATACATACATACATACATACATACATACATACATACATACATACATACATACATACATACATACATACATACATACATACATACATACATACATACATACATACATACATACATACATACATACATACATACATACATACATACATACATACATACATACATACTAGGGCGCCCGTTAAACCAGTGAAAAAATTTGAAGTTCATAATTTTCAATGCGGTACCTTCTGAAGTTGTTACCCCTGTTGAGTTAACAAACAGTGTAAAATTTCAGAATTCTATGTTAATATTTATTGGTAGCTCAACGTATCCAAAGTTTCTGTAATTTTGCAATTCTTGGGCCTGCTTCAGTTTTATTCTGTACTGCAGTTTGCTTCACCTGTATACTTGCCATTTACTGATTCAGTTATTTATTTGGTCTGATTGATCTGATTACTATCTAATTGCAATAAAAAAGCCCTGGAGACGACATTTATAGATTCCATTTAAATCCTGAATCAAGCAGACAAGCTAGACTACTGTTTGACGAACATTCGGCCCAAACAGCAAAAGTCACTTTTAATACATCCGTACCTTGAGTACACTGAAAGGCACTGGGACGGCAGGATGTTGCTGGATATAGGCTAATAGGGAGTGAGTGGGTTGACCCGTATCAGACATAGATCAGGTTTGCTGCTTTTCATTGTGCCAAAACTTCCATATCCATGGTATGGGTTCAAACAAACTAGTGATGATGAACACTAATATAATGAAGCAAGTGTTGGAGATAGAAAGTCAGGTCAGGGCCATGTGATTCGACCCCACAGCTTCTAATGCATCAATACTAATACTGGCAGACGAAGTTTGGCTTGTGGTTATAGAGATCACCTTTGGCAAGAATCTATTGGGCCGGGAAAGTCAAGACCATGCGCACCAAATTGTGATCAGAGATGCGTCCAAACACTTTTTTAGTTCATCATCTGGTTTCCGACTCTATAGTTTTTTCAAGACTTTTCGTGACTACTATGTCAGTGAACTGATAGAACCCAGTATCAGATTGCAAATGATGACCCGCAGTCAAGAATTGTTAGAAAAGTCCTTATGAAATTTGTCGACTTGACGGACAATGCTGTTTTCAAAAAGCAAGTTTCTTATGTCCAGTTAGCAGACGAGTGATGATTACCGTGTACTGCTAGAATTAACAATACTACTTTTGGGGTTGATGTGCTACCAAGTGGGGGGTGCCATTTATGGCCCCCCAAGGTGATGCACAGATCCCGGTGGATATGGTCATTGGTCATGTTGCAGTGTCTTAACATCTGGATCAAACTGGATGTTCAAACTAACCACTTTAATAGAAACAACGTTGATAGAGGGATGAGCCTTTCTTCTGCTTGTTGTACACAAGGCTTGGGCATAATCCTCAAGTCCAGCAACTGCACCAGTGGGAGACTATAAAGAAAGAACTTTTGGATGCTATAGTTCAATCACTCGTCAGATATTTTCGGCATCTTAGTGAGGAGCCAATGGCCCTTGAGTTTTTGTTGATGCTGTAAGCAGTGACACTAACAGATTTGTGATCAGCGCTTTGAGGTCACAAGGTTCTGATGAGCTACTCAGAAGAATCCATATGAAACCAAGTTGTTGGAAAGGAGCTTGACAACCTGGAAGTATCTTGTCATTCTTTCACACCCGTGGGTTGATGCTGACTTTCTTGGATAAGATGATCCAGACTAGCAACATACCCGGAGAGATTTCCAGTTAAACAAGAAATTGGCCTATTTCAACAGTCAGGAAGTGGTAAACAACCGAGTAGAACAAGCTGCGGAATTGACCTAGGACCTCAACAACTCCACTACACCAAGTGAAGAGCAGAAAGAGTGTCTGCTACTGATTCTGCAAGCCAGAAAGTGAAATACCCAGAAGCGAGAAAGACGCTGTTTATCAGTGATGATATTCTGCGGTATCAGAGTCGGACAACTGAAAATAATTATTGATTGATTATTTTAAATGTCTGTCAGAACTATGCTTTTATCAAAATTGATAAAGAAATTGCCTTACCAGAGTTAATCCGCAGACATTTTATAGTGATGTTTTAATAGAATATCAAAAATATTTGGTGATAAAATAAGTAAGACATAAGCACGAATAACATACAGTTGGACCAAAAGTTTGCAAACTTCTCAGGTGTTGAGCTACCTTCAAACATGCATCCAAAATTCACAAAAAATTACCACGAGCTGCTCTCATGACAGGTAACAAAATGGAAGGGTACCACGAAAGAAATTCAGAAATTTATTTTTAACGGGCGCCCTAATACATACATACATACATACATACATACATACATACATACATACATACATACATACATACATACATACATACATACATACATACATACATACATACATACATACATACATACATACATACATACATACATACATACATACATACATACATACATACATACATACATACATACATACATACATACATACATACATACATACATACATACATACATACATACATACATACATACATACATACATACATACATACATACATACATACATACATACATACATACATACAATACATACATACAATACATACATAGCCTACTGTGGTTGCGTACAAATATTGTCTGTCGCAAAGTGGGAGCTATCGTGAATGAATACAAAGTCATGCCATCTTGTCAACAGATGGGGGGTACTTGCAGGTTTTTAAAAAAATTCCTTTGTCAAAGCACACTGAGTAGTAAAATTGATCAGAATTCAGCAACTTTCCTGATTATTTTATGACCCAAAAATCCGACCGACTTCCACGCGAAACTCTTAGCACTTTCTTTAAACCTAATTGCTATGCACAAGTCTTTCGATCTAAGCAAGCCAAGCTTGTCACAATAAGTTGCACTTGCTTTATGGGGAAAATGTTTCTTTTTTCCACATCTGATCTCATTTGTGAGATGTTTCTCAAATTGCTGACTAAATAGGATATATTGGCTAATTGTCTATCATGCTCCATTTTGCATATAGACAGGCCCGCCGACAGAAATTCCGGGCCCCTGGGCTGAGCCGTCACGGGCCCCAAACTATCTGTAGGCTTTTTGAGGAAATTTACACAAAAAATATTAATGTGAGTATGAATGTATGCTAATGCTTACATTTATTACTTCAATGGTAAGAATTTTATTTTCAAATGATATGGTAATCCGCAAGCAACCTTTCTGGATTTAACTGCAACAAAGTCGTTTAAAATAGCCTGGTAGTTATCCATCTTGTCTGCGAACCTAAGAAATGCACTTCGGAGATGCTCTTTCTTCATCGCCTTTAAAATTGTCCGAATGTCTTGGAGGACCGTTTCTTATAAGCTTACATGTATATAGTCTCAATCGTTTGTATAGACCTAAACGCAGGGCCTGGCGGCAGAGTGCCAACATCAGAACAAAGCCTTTTGACAGTTTCTTGAATTTTAGCATTTTCATCATTCTTATTTATAAAGTTTTCTTTTGGAATTAAGATACTATTATACTAGCACCACAAGCTTAATTTTCATCCATGCAGTTATACAATCATCATGCATGCACGTTTAATTCACTAGAACCAATCGATGTATGAGTAGACTGTAGACCTAATTACGGCCTGTGATTGCCTTCTTTCGAGATTCTGAATTGAAATAGTAAGCTTACCAACTTTTGCCTTTTCAAACTTATTAGCTTTTTCTTTTTGTTTTTTTGCTCCAGATTTGTGATTATAAAATATTCCATCGTTGCGAGAGAAATTTATCATTTAGATTTGTTCACTTGTGATTGAGATCTAACAACGCGTAATTTAGCAGAAGAGCATTCTGAGACAGATGTGAACGTGTTCTTTGGCAAAACACTGATAAGTAGGCCACAAGGTAGGCTAATAGACAGTTGCCTGAAACTCAAACAGTTGTAGTTATGTAACAGTTAAACTTATAGCCTATTAGGCAGCTTAGGCTATATTAGAAGAACATAAATCACAAACAATACAATTAAGTAACAGCCTATAAGTGATTAATCAACATAATAAAACATATTATAATCACTGTTGCCCGGGCCCCCTCCGGGCCCCTAAAAGTCGCCGGGCCCCTGGGCATTTGCCCCCCCCCCTCCCCCCTCTCGGCGGGCCTGCATATAGACAGGCCTATTAATATTCGAAAGCTTAATTAATCACCAATTTCGCATAGATCACGTAGGCCTACAGCGTAGGCGTTTGATACTGGTAAGAAAAATAGGAATTAGGTAGTAGCTGGCCGGCAATGGAGAATCAGAAACCTGCAGACGCGACCAATCGCCTACATAAAATTGCAGATCGCCACCTCTTTGCAACGTAATAATAACGTGTATCCTAATACTAGAGGGCAGAAGGTTCTGTTCCATCTTAGCATAGGTCGGACTAGCTATCAGGCAAGAACGCGCACACACGGCAGCGCAATTCACTTAGGCCTACCTGGAGTTCTTTTTACCTTCGTTGCTGCCATAATTCAAATCGAAACGCAAAATCCACAAAGTTTAAACGTTAAGAACACTGTTTCAAACGTCAGAAAGAATAAGTAGCATCATAAGTTTCATAGCATTGACGCAAAAACGGTGTTGCTATGAATAATCGAAGTAGATAAGAAAAAGATTATATTTTGCACTGACGCAACAAGTTTTTTCACGAAATCATGCAAGAGATGAAAAATACAACAAAAAGAAATACAGGAATCAAGGTGGCATCGGCGGCGCGCCGACAAATTTTCGGCGGCGGCGGCGTCGGCGCGCCGACCCAAGAAAATCGGCGGCGGCGCCCACAAAATGTCGGCGCGGCCGGCGCAGGGCTCTGAGCTCGACGACTTTATCGCCTTTGAAGTTCGGGCGCTGTGCCGAGTCAGAGGTGATCTCCTAAAGCCTACAGGGTAGTTTAGAAATTCCGAGTCTGATCGCTACTCGTATAGATAGAGGATCACGAGACAGCTGTTAATATTAAGTAATTGGCAGCGATGATAGAGGAAACGAGAATTTGCAGAAATCATGCAGTTGGAGGATCGTTCCAGATATTATGTGCAGTGACGGTGCCACCTATACAATATTATTTCACATGACCTGTAGCGACTTATGAAGGCACCGCCACTGGAGATGCGGTGCAGGAATGTGCGGCTGGAACTGGAGATGAGTTGTGGCAGAGGATCTAGTTAGATTGATTTGTCGACAGGAGACTAATAAGACGTAAGTCTTTTTGCAAGAAAGTTCCCTCCATTATGTCCTCCCGTTTTTCGTAGCTTAGCTTGAGAACTACCACCATTGACTCAACCATCTTCCATGAAATCTAGGCACTTCTAGACGAGCGACGTTGTCCCCTTGATGTTTGTTGCCCTGCCGGTGTCTTGAAATAAAGTCTTTCCCTATACAAGGTCTGTTCCCCAAACAGATTCTCTCCTGGCTAAAACTCTGTATTGGAAGAAATTTTTCTGATTTAAAAGTGTGTATACATTCTTGTCAAATAATTTTAGCTACCTAAACTAACCGTTAAAACAGCTCATCTATAAGTTTCATGCGATTGTAGCCCATTTCACGCTGAACGGGGGACTTTATTTCGTAGACGGAGGAAATATTCTCTCCCCTGGGCATGGGCGGAGTTTATCAGGGGCTAAGCACCCCAAGAAGACCCAGATTAATTTTTTACCGTGTAAATGGTATGTTTGATCGGGCTTACCCCCCCACCCCAGAAGTATGCTACAGCGAAGTTTTATGCCGGTGTCGCAAAATGGAGTATCTCCGTAATAATTGTATCTCACCAGATGATGAGAAGTTGAAAAATGTCGCTTCCGCGTGTGTTTATTTTTGCAAAATTAATTAACTTCCATTTACTTGGATTTGAAAAATTACACTAACAGGAAAATAAACAATATGTTTATTCCTATAATTTTGGTGACTTTGGTTTAGAGGACTTAGAACATTTAAAACACTTAAGAACACTCAGAGTCTCTTGTCTTAACTAAATCCGAGTTGAATTAGGCCTACTCTGAACATTGCGAGGGATAACTAAAAAAATTAAAGTCATTTCAAATTTTGATTACAGCATAATTTCTTCAATTATAGCGCCCACGCATTTTTGATAATTGGGATAGAATGTTTTTTCAATTTTGTTTGTAGTACCATTATAGTTACATGTACGCTTAAAATATAATATTATGTGAATTTTACAGGGTCATATCATCATTACAGTATTTTATGCTGCAATGACACATAACTAATTATATAGTTTCACGTGCAAGAAAATATTTTTATTTTACGGCCCGCGAGTCATTAAAATTTTCAAATGCGGCCCACATACTGACTTGAGTTTGTCAGTAGTGTAAGTATACGTCAGACAGGACAATAGAGGGATTATCGTTAATCCCAGGCCACGCCCCTCCGCTAATGGGCTATTAGGCCACGCCCCCTTGGCTAATGACCTCTTAGGCCACGCCTCTTTGCTAATGAGGTGCTGAGCCACGCCCCATGGCCTGCCGAGCTATTATGCTAATGATTTATTAATCATCAATTATTACGCTAATCCGCCGGACTATTATGCTAATCCGCCGGGCTATTACGCTAATCCGCCGGGTTATTATGCTAATTCGCCAGCCCGCCGCGCTTATCCGCCCGCCCGCCCGCCGCGCTAATCCACCCGCCGCCGAGCTAATCCGCCAGCCCGCCGTGAGACAAGTGGAATAATCGGTAGCGTACATGCAGTTTATCATTGCGTATTGGGTTAAACAGGCATTCATCAGCTTCCTCTGCTGCACTGGAGGATTGAGATTGTAGGTACTGTCTGCACTTCATCTTCCTCAACAGCCGCTCAATCCGTTCCCGTTCCTGAGCGCTGGTGTAACCCCACCAGGCAGGAGAGGCATACATTAAGTGGGCGATGGTGGTCATTCGGGAGACTTCCTGTAAAGCATTAGGTGTGAGCCCTTTTGATCTGAGCACACTCAGAGCGTAAATAGACGATGAACACGTTGCAAGGACATTCTCAACATGGTTGGTCATCCGTAGATCAGATCTTATTGTTACGCCTAAGACACGCATCAATTCAGTTCTGGTCGTCGCAGGAATAATGGGTGGAATAATCGTATATGTCTCTTATTCCTCCCGAAGATGATCATCTCTCGAGTCTTAGTTGTGTTGAAACGTAAGTTATTCTTTTTCGCCCATTCAGAGATACCTTCGAATTTTTCGGTGGCAGTGTTGAGATGATTGGAACCGATTATCAGATACGTATCATCAGCAAACTTTACCATTATAGTTGAATTTATATTTAACGTGGATATCAGACGCACACACCAATGTGAAGTCTTACATTAGTAATCTGCTCAATCTATTTGAGTATATTTGTTACAAGAAAAATTGCGCGCAGTTCGCATAGAGAAACATGTATTGCTTCAGAGCAATGGCTCTCATCTTCCTCAACAGCCGCTCAATCCCAACATGGGTGAGACATACGATTATTCCACCCATTATTCCTGCGACGACCAGAACTGAATTGATGCGTGTCTTAGGTGTAACAATAATGGCAATGGCTCCTTCTCAGCACTAAAAGCAATTAAATATGGAGTACCTCAGGGTTCTAACCTGGGTCCCCTACTATTTCTAATTTATATAAATGACCTCCCCAATGTTTCTTCTAAATTATATTTCATATTGTTTGCAGACGATACGAATGTCTTCTATTCTCATAGTTCTCTGGAAACCCTCTTTCAAATAGTAAATACGGAGCTGACATTAGCAGCAGATTGGTTCTGTGCCAATAAACTTACACTTAATCTTACTAAAACGAACTATATCCTATTTAGGTCTAATAGGAAACCCTGTCCCTCCCAGCTGCCTTTACTAAGTATTAATGGATCTCATCTCTCTAGGGTAGAATCCACAAAATTCCTGGGAGTATATGTAGATCAGCATTTAACATGGGTAGATCATATAAAATGCATTTCCTCAAAAATTGCTAAAAATACTGGGATAATAGCACGTACTGCTTACCTCTTACCTCCTTCTATCCGTGTAAAATTATATTATTCGCTTGTGTATCCATATTTAGCATACTGTAATCTAATATGGGCATCTACCTACACTACTAGACTGCATACAGTGCATAGACTGATAACACTCAAAAAAAGGGTGATTCGCAAAGTGGCTGGTACTGCATATTTATCGCATACTACCCCATTATTTTGTGATTTTAACATATTAAAATTTGAGCAGATTAAACTCTATCAATCAGCAGAATTTATGTACCGCTTTGACCACGGTTTGCTCCCTCCTGTTTTCAATGGATTCTTTAATCTTGGTTCACAGATCCATTCTCATTCAACAAGAAACTCGTCGAACTACATAAGTATCTTTGTTGGCACTAATTCCCGTCTATTCTCTATTAGAGCCACTGGTCCCTCAATCTGGAATAAAATCCCTCTAGAAGTCAGGCAATCTCCATCATTATCATTATTTAAGAAAAAGTTACGCTCTCACCTAGTTGGTAATAGCAACAATGTGTTATGAAGTATCATAATGATGGTCTATTTAAGCCACTCGCGCATACTTGTTTTGCATTTACTAATCTTTACTCATTCTTATCTAGTTAAGAGTTTACTTTTTTCTCTTGTTTAGTTAAGATATCAGAAGTAAAGTTGTAATCATTGTAATAATTCACCTCTTAGTTAATAGCAATTATCGGCCGTCCCATCTTTTTGTTTCACAAGTATGTAGGTGTCCCTATTAGCGGGGTCAGTGATCCCTTCAGGGCCCATCCTTGTGGCCATTCCCAATTGATTATGTTACATGTGATTTTGTTTGACTGTAATAAGTGATTGGTTACAGAATAAAATGATTTGATTTGAAAAAAAACTGTTTTGAAACTATTAAGCCTACAACTGACATTTATTGCATATTTTGAAGTTATTCCTTCTATGCTTGTCGGAAGCATCGTCAAAGTCCATGCCATACTGTCGACTGTTGTTCGATAGCCTAAAACATACGCCAAAAAAGGGAATTGTTATTGTTTAAAGAACCACAATAGAACATTGCAAGTACTGGTGTCCTTAAATGGACCACACCCAAATTATCGGTCCAATTAAGGAGACTTAATGTGGTCCATTTCTGGCAACAGGGATTACTTCTACTCACACTCTGAAAGTTTAACAGATGTCAGTCTTAGCGCTAAATCGAGTATTGCTGCTTAAACATGAAACCTATCTATAATTTTTTAAACTTGCCTTAATTGTGTACACTCATTGTCACGTAGGGCAAAAATTGAATCAAAACTACACAAAATAGAGTTTTTACGGCAACTAAATAAATGTTTAGAATTCCGTGAAACTAATTGCACCGAAACGATAAATATTCTATCGCGCAAGAACGGCAAGAATACAACATTTGAAAACGAGGCAAAAAATGCATCTAAGGTGTTAAAAAAGCAGCGGTCCAATAATTAAGGTAACGGTCCATTCTAGGCAACTTTCCCCTACTTACTTACATACATACATACATACATACATACATACATACATACATACATACATACATACATACATACATACATACATAATACATACATACATAATACATACATACATACATACATACATACATGCATACATACATACACACATACATGCATGCATGCATGCATACATACAAACATACATGCATACATACATACATACATACATACATGCATACATACATACATGCACACATGCACACTGTACATACATACATACATACATACATACATACATACATACATACATACATACATACATACATACATACATACATACATACATACATACATACATACACACATACACACATACACACTGTACACAAGTACAAACGCATTATTTATACTCACGTACTTGTAAATACAAGAAACTGATGCAAAGTCATCGTTGAGTTATGGCTTTTATTATTGTTAGATCAAGTTTGTTCGTTTACATCGATTTTCGACTTATCATGCGTGCTTTGCTCAGCCATCTGCTCATCAATATTCACGAATTCGCATCAAGTTTATGCTATTATTCATTTCTCTGCCTTAATCATACACACTCCAAAGTACTTCAACCACCTGCATTATAATAGGGTGCATCAAGTGCATGAATGAATATACATGACATTGTATACTAAATATAGCCTATGCATTGTATATGTAAGCATTTATGCATGAATGCATGCATATAATATTATTATATAATGTTAGTTCTTATAATTATAATTTATAATATATAAGTATACATGTATAAATTGTATATACATATCTAGACATTTACTACAGCACTCATTCAATACCTCCCATAGCACACCATAGCACGTCTGCGTGCGATATCCAGAAGGATGTTGACGCAGAACGAGACTTGTGGCAACAAGTAATTGAGGATCAAATTAGGATGAGTATTGCCCGTGAAGTTGGAAGTGTGCAACGAAGACTTAGACCCAGCTATGTGTCCCTGAGAAAGATTGAAATTTGAAGCTTCCGCCCTGTGCTAATGGTATTGGGAATACAATGAGCTAACCAATGCGTTAACCCTCGGGCTACCAAGGGGGGGTGGTTGCCACACCCCTAGGTTTTTCCAAATAATTCTTGTTTCGTTTGGAATAAATTTGACATTTTAGGTAGCTGTAGAGGGTTCATTTGCACACATTTTGAGCTAAATTTTGTGATGATACTCCATACTGTTCAAAAGTTATACCCGATATACCCGAGGCACCAGGGGGTGGATACCACCCCCTAGATAATCGGCTATATTTTATCCGTCGTTTAATATGAAGAGACACAAATTATACCATTCTATAGAGGGAATGTGGGGCTACATTTCCATGTTCTTTGAGTTGTCTTTTGACAACCGGAAGTGCTCAAAATAAATTAAAATAAATGTAAAAAAATTGGTTTTATTTTCGTAAAAATTTCATGTTTTTTCTATTATAGCGTACCCATAATTTATTTTTAAGGAGAAATAAATTATGCCATTCCATAGAGGGGGTGAAGAGCTATTTTTTCATACCAATTAATTTGACTATTGATGACCGGAAGTGCTCAAAATAAATTAAAATGTGTGAAAATGTTGGGTTTTTACAACAAAAAATGACCGGCGCGCCGCCGCCGACACTCTCATTTCGGCGCAAGGCTCTGGTTGAGTCAACAATGTCAGGTTTAATAGAGCGCAGAACGCAAAATCATCACACAACTTGCCGAGTTTAGTGTGCACAATGCCAACATTTTACCAAGAGCATCTATGCCACTAATTCCGGGACAATTTGAGATCAATCCGGTACACGGGACGCACAGGGCCGATTCCAGGACTGTCCCGGCGAATCCTGGACGGTTGTCAGCCCTATAGAATATGCACAGACCAGATACGGTCACCAAGGGTAGTTTTCACGGCGACGCTATAGGGCCTACAGAGAAGTAGGACCTATAGGACGGGGAAGATCATGGTATCAGTGCAGGGCCGGCCTTACCTATAGGCAAAGTAGGCAGTTGCCTAGGGCGCCGCAGTCTTTGGGGGGCGCCGCGGACCGGCGAATTAATTTTTTTACACTATATTCTTTTAAAATCAAAACTTTCGCTAATTGAAAGAATTTAAAATGATTATGGATTCTTTGCACCTGTGTATACGCTGGCCTAATTCAATTTCAAGGACTGCATAAATTTTAAATCGACAAATAAAATTCGATTTTTAACGACATTTCGTACTCTTTGCTTTAGGAGACAGTTTAAAATTAATACGCGACGCTTAATTTCGATAGTGAAGATGTTGCAAGAAATGAAATGTATGAAATGGGATTGGGCCTTGCTGAGTATGAAGATATGATTACAACATTAGGCCTACAGTCTGCCCTTTATTCATATTGAAATAAAATAGGCTAGTAGGGACGATGATGAAGAAAGGGCAGTATAGCTGAGGCAGGGCCGACCTAAGGCATAGGCACAGCAGGCAGTTGCATGGGGCGCCATTTCCATAAAGAGGGCGACATTTCCACAAGAGTGTATTTTAATATTTTTTAACTTATATACCATTCTCCACGAAATTGATTATTATCCAGCCTTCCGTGTACTAATAAAGAAATTATAATGAATTACTCAGTTGAGCGTAGGCCTACAAGGCCATAGCTAGGGGGTGTTTTGGTTGTTTGAACACCCCCCCCCCCCCAATGAAATAATGTAAAAATGAAATAATTATGCATTTGCTAGCACTTGACAGTGTGTAATGTAATGTTGAGCAGAAAATAGTCGAAAATCGCGGAAAATAGTGTTTTTTGGACGTCAGAAAATTCGACGACTAACAAAGGTCGTCAGAAAATTTCGCCCAAAAACGTCGCCCGCAGCGTGTACGCACCTCAAAATTCACGGTCAAGAAAACATCCCCCGAAATAAAATCCTTGCTGCGGCCCTGTAAGCGTATACCGGCTCTGCCTAATTCATCTTTAGATTCTAACGTGGGCTGAACAATTGAGTGGGAAACTAAGGGCGCCAAATGCAGACCTATGCCTGGGGCGCCAAATGTATGCCTTGCCTAGGGCGCCTCTTGGACTAAGGCCGGCCCTGGGTATCAGTTGTTATTATTCTTACGCTATACGATGAAATGTGTCGCGTCAATATTGTAATAAGAAATGTTACTATGACATCTAGAAAATTCTTCCACACTGCACCACACCGTGGGAACCTAGTAATTCGACTCTTCATGAAATCATCCAAATAAGCTTATCGATAATCACAGATAATTAGCCTATGCTTGCATGAGAGCTCTGCGTGTACACTTCCTTACTCATTCACGCATTTCTTACGTTGTAATCAGGGCCATGTTTAAGGTTCCTCGAGTGTCGGTGCAGTGTTACCGCAGGGGCATAGTGTCGTTCTAGCGGCTATTGGTTTGTCAAAAGCTACGGCCACGTGTAAATAAGTAGGCTATAGACCAATTATCCTAAAGAAATTTATAGCATCCAAGAGGGCTTTTATGGTAGCTACACTTTTAACTTTTTTAGCTACACGGAACTCCGAAATGGTTGGCCAACGTGAGCGGCAGGTCTTGGGCAGCAGCAAGGCCTTGGTAGACATGGCGGAAGATTCAGAGATGGACAACGGCAGGTCTACAGAGAGAGGAGGGTATATCTGGCATTACCGGAATAAGGCTTCCTTACTGCGAGATGGAAAGACCTGGGGACCTACCATCTTATATTCTCCAAACAGCATCATGCAAAATGACGGAGGACAGGAATCATTGGAGGAACATCGTGCATGATGCGGCCGAACCTCGTACTGAGGATGGCTAGGGACGGAACACTTTTAATTAATTTTTTACACTTACTGTTTCTACGAAGGGTTCAGGCCTAAGTAACACTGAGACTCGCCATGAGCGGAGTTTATCAAGAAGACCCAGCTTCATTTTCTACCGTGTAAATAGTATCTTTTCCTGGGCTTAGCTTCCCCACCCCCAAGAAGGCTTTAGCCCCTCCAAGAACGGAAACCAAACTCCGCCCATGAGACTCGCTCATGCACGCGCATAAGACATTTGGCCAGTAGCAACAAAACTCTCGGCTCAGGGGCATTCGGTGCACCGCACCGAATGGACCTATGTTAAACACGGCCCTGGTTGTAATATTCGTTTGAAGTTGTTTTGAGACCAAGAATGATATAATGTGCTTGTAGGCTGAAAACAAATCGAAAATCTCGCCCAGCTGCGTTTTCAGTCTTTATTTCTTGTTTTTATTAACAAACTGTTTGTCTTATTGGAAATGCCTTTATTTTGAATGCTCAAAAGTTAAATATTAAGTTCTTGTTTTTTCGCATTGCCAGCTTGCGGTCATTTCTGATAACGCAATTGCAATTTTAATAAGAATTTTAAGATAATTTTATTCAAACATATTAATTTCAAAAATGGAAACCTACTCCTTATCAGAGTAATTACAACAATTAATGATGACAAAGTCTGGACAATTAAGTATAAAAGCCAGCTTGAACGCAGCTGAGATTCGTTGATTTGCTTGTTAAGCAGAAGCGAGATCGAAAGAAGAAGACTCCGACCGAAAATGACAGGCTACTTTCTTGCAACGCTAACACTTCTGCTGTCGATTTCCACTGCGACTGGTGCGTAGCCTGTTATAAACTTCATATGCAGGTCTGTTGCGCTCGCATGCAATCGCAGGAATGCATGATATATCTGTCATTAGAACTAGCCTATTAATGATTATGCACACGTTATATTATAGGCTATACCGATGATTCAAAACTTTTAAGCAAAGTTTCAGCATCGATTCACGTTGGAGCAATTATTTTTATCATCGATATTTGCACAGCTTTGTTTCAACGTCACCTACGGCTTCAGTAGAATCTGGAAGGTGGACATGGGCGCCCGCACATAGGGGCAAGGGGAGCACATGCCCCCTGGAAAATTGACACCTATGTTTTTAACTACGCTTTTGAGTTTTTAGCAAATTTCTTTGCATTAATGCACCAATGATACGAATGATACAGACAGTGAAAGTCAGAAATCTACGTTTAGAGATCTCTGTAGAAATAAACATGTTCTTATAACTTTCTGCCATGCATGTTCAAGCTCTTTCTAAAAACTGTAACAATGACCATTGGCTTTCAACCCTCCTGCGGGCGTCCATGCAAACAGCAGGCCTATCGATTATGGCCTACTTGTATGAGTGGAATCCAGCTGTAGGGTAAATAATCACAACTGCCAAAACATGAAATATTAATGCAAAATTTTGAAACATTCTCATTATTCACCAGAATTGTGATTATATAAACCAAGTCTGCTATAAGCCAGGTTCCATTTTGTCCATTTTGCAAGCTGCCAGTACAGAATCTACGGAGGTCAAACTGTAGATAAACTTGGATAAGAGGCTCTGGTTATCACGTCTAAGGATTTACACCCTCTGGCCCTCTGGCTACCAGACTCGGACCCCTTTCTGACTAGGCTACTCTTTGGAATAAACGTCTGACTCGATGCAGCACATGTTAACAAGCTGGCGCCCTGCGATTGGCTTTCGAGTGGCGCTTTAGAAGCAGCTAGAGGAGCCCCTTAAAAACTGACACCTATTTTTCGTTCATTTATTCATTCGTTCATTCTATGGACTTATATAGCGCACCTTTAGGAAACTACTTTTTAACATCTACTTTTTGATTTTTAACAAGTTTCTAAGGAAACTATCCGTATTAAAAATTATACACAAAACAAAACTGAGAAATTTGTATAAGAAACCTCTTTGAAAAAGACCCGCATTCTTAAATTCCAGCTTTGAATTTTTCAAGTTCTTGCTACTAAAAAATTTAACCGTGACTATCGTAAAAATGTCCCCCCTGCAAACATTTCTGCGGGCGCCCATGAAGGTGGATACTTGAATATGAAAATCAAATTAGTCTACAGTACTGTTAAAGCAGCCTCACAGTGGCGGCGCCACCCACTTTTTGTAGCCAGGGCATAGCAAGGGCAGTCATAGAAGCTACCAGGGCAGAGGCGAGTCGTGTGCTTAGTATAATAGTACGGGCTTACATAGGCCTATAAATTTGCGCTACCGTGCTTGCCATTAATCACCGACCTTACCCTTTGAGGGCTGGCTGGTCAGAGGATCAGATGGGCGAAGCCATGAAACCGAACACTTTTTGACAGTCTTCTCTGCTGTCCCGTTTTTTTTTGGACAAAATGGAAACTTGGACATTGAAAACGTCAGTTTTAGTAGCCTAAATGAAACAAGAAAGCCCGTTGTAACGAAAGAGAATCTGTCAATGTATCCTATAATTATAGACTATTATGCTTATAGTTATTACATCTTTAGTAGGCAAGTGAGTTGAGTTAATAGATTTGAAGAATTATCAAGGCGTAGCGAGCCAGTTTTCATAATACAATTTCAGTGGCAGTGTCATGCCATAGATCTATTCTGTCCCTCCCCTTAAGCCATACGGAGGGATGAATTAATATACCACCAGGATGGCATTTACCAGTCTAGACTATCCAGG
>OX457038.1:74778853-74833853 GCA_949752735.1 Lumbricus terrestris | reverse complement strand
TTTATTGCTTTCTTTGAGGAACCTACTCGTTAAATACTAGGCCTACCTTTTGATTGTTGTAACAAATTTCTTCGCACTAAAGAAGTTATTCATATAAAACAACATAAAAACGTGAAACTCAGAAATATGCACTAAAAACTCTATGAAAATTACCCATGCATGTTCCTAATTTCCCTTTTGAATTTTTTAACCTCTTGCTACAAGCTTTTGTAGCCGTTACCATCGTGCTTTGCACTTCCTCGTCTTGGTCGCTGAAAAGTCGGATGACTTTTTTAGTCATTTGTCTCGAATTCCCGAGAAAAGATACCATTTTATCCGCAAAAATAGTTGATGACCTTTTTAAGTCGTACGGAACTCGTATACGGACCTCGTGGGCATGTTGCGAGTGTCCTACGGAACTAGCCTACTCATGCGAGGGTCAAAACTAAAGAAATTTCTAAATGGGGCCATGGCCGGATTGTTCCCCCTGGATCCGCCCCTGACTCTGGTCAGGTTTCTCGAATAAAGATCGAACTTTGGCTCAGCAAGGATAGTATTACTCAGTGCCTTTTGACAGCGGTTCTAATTTTCTGTCTTATTAATTTTGTGCAAATGTCATCAGTTTCATCAAATATGTTAGTCAGGTAATTATTCTGAATTGCTGTTATATTGCATTATTTTCATTAGATGGCTCGGCAAGTGCTATAGCAATGAGCAGAGGCTGCTCGAATTCGGTTGAACTTGGTCGAAAATGCTCATCGGGAGATCTGCGCATCTGCTTAACGACATGTGAAGGAGAGCAATGCAACTCAGGTGCATCAGAAGCATGTCCTTAGTGAAACGAAACGACTCAGAAGAAGTCAAAAGTCGAATGATCTGCTCAACCTTCGGAACATCGGGTCTTCGAAAATCCACACACATCGGCTGCGTGTCCCAGAAACATTCTTAAAGAGCTTTAGTAGCCATTCTAATCATTTCTAGATATGTCAGATTATCTATGTTGGAAGTGGTATCTTTGAAATCTTCAATAACATTTTATTTAAAATAAATTCAAAATTTGACGAAAATAAATATCAGAAATGTTACTCAATGCTGTTTGTTAATGCTAGCGTTGTTTCGGTTTGGGGAGGAGTAGCAGTCAACATAACAATGTTAATTACGTTTGCTGACCTTCCCCAAATCAAATCTCATCTTCCGGTACCCCATTCTATTCTGACGAGGCGTGCCAAATCTACAAAATCGATCAAGCCAAAGCTGTGCTACACTAATAAATCGCTGTGTCTTGAATGAATGATTGAATGAATGAATGAATGAATGATTGGATGAATGAATGAATGAATGAATGAATGGATGCACCTTTAATGCAGCTCACCTAAACAGATCAAGTTTAACTTTTAAAAAGCAGTTAATATTGTTAGGTTCCACGACTAGCTACGACTGGTTCTTGTCTTAGGATGGGCTTTTGTCACGGACAGTTGACTTTGGTAGCCTTAAGGGTGACACCTGGTGACAGACTTGTTCTATATAAGGTCTGACTTCAGGGGGCGTCTCTCTCTCTCTTGAGCTTGAGCAGATGATAGTTAAGGTGGAAGATGAGTCTCTGATGTTTTCGGCTGCAAGGTGACTGCATGGCAGTCTTCTTGTCAGAGGTCTCGTTAGATTAAGTTTAGTTAAGCTTTCTTTCGTTACACCTCGACTTGGTGTCTTTAGTTAAGTCAGTTCGTCGTCAGCCTGTTGCTGCTTGAAGATGTTTGTTCGAACGGTCGTCGCTGAAAGAACAATGCCGTCGTCGACTTTCCACTGGGCTACAGTGTGGTAACTGTATCATTTCGCCTTTTATGTTGAATTATACCTTTAAACTAGACACGAGTTATTTAATCGAGCTGAACTTAGTAGGGACCTTAACATAGGGGGCGCGGCTCGTCACAAATGCGGGCTCGTCCGGATTTTTTTTTGCATGTCGTTGCAATGGGGGCTCGCGGGAATTTTTTTTCACGATATTCAAAATTTTGCGTCGTAAGTGGGCGTTTTCGTGAAATTTGGAGAATGTTTAAGGGGCGTGTCTGCTCAAAAAGACGGTAGACAGTCCGTTTGACAGTGTTCAACTGTTGGTTGGCCGTGAAGATAGGTCAATGGCTCTTAATTTTGGAGAAAGTTTTGGGAGTTTTGAGAGTTTTTCGAATTTCGAGGGGCGTGGGTGCTCTATTATAGGCTACGGTATACATTCCGGTTTGCATTTTTGAATTTCGAATTTTGAGAGGCGTGTTGCTCTCGTTTCCGGTATCCATTCCGGTTTGCATTTTTTGACTTTCGAGTTTTGATGAGCGTGTTTGCTCGAATTTATACGGTATTAATTCCGGTTGACATTTTTGAGGTTGAGAATTGACGTAGCACTCGAGGAGTTTTCCGAGGAGTTTTTCGGAAGTTTTTTCTGGAATGTTGAGAGTTTAAATTTTTTTCGAGTTTTTCTTGAAATTTGAGAGAATTTTGAGAGTTTAGAATTTTGGGGGCGTGGCAACCCAAATTTTTTTTTCTTCTCTTTCGTAGCTTGGAGGATTGAGAATGTCTCCGTGGAAGACTTTAGAGGAGAAACGAGAGAAGCAAGTGGCTTGTAAAGAGAGGAGAAAACAGAGGAAATTGGAAGAGAAATCGAGCCCAGTAAATAGACGCATAGCTGAAGTTGCAATTTTTTCAAATCGTCTTGTTCAACGTGAACAACGCGACGGGTTTTTTCGTTCGTCAAGTCGGCAGGTTGAAAGTGAAATTTGGGATGAAATTGCTAGAGAGAGATTGGCCGATGAAAATCGATTGCGTTCTTTGCAAATTTCTTCAGAGAATGGGCGTAGAAAATGTTGGGAAAATTCGAAGGAGGGTCAGAAGATTCGAGAATTGAAACGTGGGACATTTTCTTCAGCTGTTAAGGAAGGCGTGTCAGTTTATAGTAATGATTCTGCTTGCATGGTCGATGAGAATTTAAGTGTTCAGTCCGAAGGTGTGTTTCGAGCTGACTTGCATCATGTCAGTGGCGATACGCAGGCAATGGAACAGATGCACGTGTACGACGATGCTTTTGACGATGTGTCCGAGTGTGGTTTATTTGAAGACAACGACGTACAGCATGATTCTGTATTGGGTTCGTTGAATGACACTGTCAATGATGTTGAGTGTGTGCATGATTTCGTTGGTGATTCTGATCTGTCGGATGAGTCTGTTGACTTGGGCTTTTCGTTGGAAGGTGGGTCTGTACTGGACTTAGATATGAGTACACGGTTGGATGAGCATGGTAGTTTAAGTGCTTTGCATGATTCTTTTGTTGAAGTTGGCTGCCAGACAGAGGCTAACGTGTTGTTGAATGTATGTGATGAGTGTACGCATGAAGTAAACTTATTGTTTGAGGATGTATTGGATTTTGTGCGTACGTCTATGAGTGATGAAGTTGAAAGTACATGTAGGCCTATTTGTTCTGTCTTTGAATTTGTGTCTCATGGTTTAACGTTCATGTGGACTAGGTGCTTGGTTTTTCGATACTTGCATCAGACTTGTTTGAATGTCTTGTATGAGCGGGAAGACTACCGAAGTTGGCTTACAAGGGCTATGTGTGACAGATTGTTGGAGGAAATAGGCCTATTGAGGATGAATGACTTCGTTCGCAACGTGATTGAATGTTGGCATAATGACTTGGATTGTGAAGTTGGTGCGAAATTGTTTGTGCGCAGTAAATTTGAGTCGATGAACTGTTCTCGAGCGAAAGAGAATTCGGTTTCAATGGATGATTTTGATGAGACTGTTGAGTTTGATTCAGGAATGAATTTTGTTGTGCATTCGCCAGTTTATGTTGTTGAGTCGTCGCTTGATAGCGTGAATGATTCTTTGGTGCTGCAGTTGAGTGGGACAACTGTTGTGTGTGAGTCGTCACCGTTGTCTATTGTCTTGTTGAAGGATAGTGTGCATGAGACTATGGTTGTGCAGTCTATGATAACGACTGTTGTCTATGAGAAAAGATGGATGATGAGTTGGTGTTGTACGGTGTCTACGATTGCACTGTTGTCAATGAATGTTGAGTTGTGTGGACGCATGACTAAGGTGAACAAGTGTGTCTTGGCTACGCATTGTTTCGTTTGTGAACATGGGTCGAATGAACTTGTGTTGACTGATGTTATTGTTCATGTTGATAAGAATGTGAATTCTGCAGAAAAGGGGCAGTTGTTTTTGGATGGCATTGTCCGTTTTCACATGTTTCTCGTTAGTGCAGTGAGAACTACTGTGACTAATTCTTTCGAGGATTATCTGACTCGTGATGTTTCGTCAGAGTTATCTGAATGTCAGTTGTGTTGCGTTTACTCGACTGCTTCGAGAGTTATGTTTCAGCCGGTTGGTGTGATGGAATCTTCAGTTGATGAGGTCATGTGCTGTTTCTCGGGTGATTTGTTCCAGACCCTTGACTCTGTGAGTTTGTCTGTGGGTGCGAGTGTATCTTCTTTGCATGAAGATTTTGCAGATGTGTTCTGGTCTGTTGTGCCTGAGAGCAGTGATTTGTTCGCTGGTATTTCGTTGCCAGAAGTGGATTTGAATTGCCATGACGCTAATTCTTTTGTTTTGTCTTGTGAGAGCGGTTCTTTGCAGATTGCCGACTTGGATTCGTTGGTCGGTGACGGATGCAGTCTTCGCAATGGTTCTTCGAGCCTTCGAAGAAGGAACGTGAGCGCCTTCGTGGTTCAATGGATGGTGACTACCATCTTGGCTTTGACGGTTTCTGGGACGACTTCGCGTGTTTCCTTCGCGAGTGACGAGTACGATGGCTTGTCGCTTGTGTCCATGCTGTCGAGCGAGACAGTGTCTTCGCTCTTGTCTCTTTGCGAGTCGGCGACTTTGATGCTCGATATGGTGTTTCTTCTCACACTATGGTTTGGCTGTGTGCCTTGGTTCTTCAGTTTCTGTCAGTCACTGAAAAGAAATTTTGCGAACGATGGATTGGAACTTTCGCCTTGGATTGTTTCGAGAATGTGTTCTTGGAACATGCGGCTTCGAACGTTTTGTTCGATTTCGTTCATTGATCTGGTGTGCAGATTTTCTTTTGGCGATTGAAGTGAATAATTGTAATGACTTTTCGAGTTTCATAAACCATGTAAAATATTTATGGAAACTTCATTTTTTTGGGTTCGAATTGTTTTTCTCGAACTTTGAGTAGAATACTTAGGGGGAACGTACTTGGACGTTTCGCTTGTATAGTTTAACTGATTGTTTTCTTGTCATGTATTTTTACTTGTCATAATTTCTGCTTAGTTGTGCGATTCTTTTCTTTGAGTAGTGTAACCTTTTTCTTGTGCATGTTAGTTAAGTCAGAAACCCTTCTGGTTTCTGCCTTTCGTGGTCGTTCGGGGGTATGTTAGGTTCCACGACTAGCTACGACTGGTTCTGGTCTTAGGATGGGCTTTTGTCACGGACAGTTGACTTTGGTAGCCTTAAGGGTGACAACTGGTGACAGACTTGTTCTATATAAGGTCTGACTTCAGGGGGCGTCTCTCTCTCTTGAGCTTGAGCAGATGATAGTTAAGGTGGAAGATGAGTCTCTGATGTTTTCGGCTGCAAGGTGACTGCATGGCAGTCTTCTTGTCAGAGGTCTCGTTAGATTAAGTTTAGTTAAGCTTTCTTTCGTTACACCTCGACTTTGTGTCTTTAGTTAAGTCAGTTCGTCGTCAGCCTGTTGCTGCTTGAAGATGTTTGTTCGAACGGTCGTCGCTGAAAGAACAATGCCGTCGTCGACTTTCCACTGGGCTACAGTGTGGTAACTGTATCATTTCGCCTTTTATGTTGAATTATACCTTTAAACTAGACACGAGTTATTTAATCGAGCTGAACTTAGTAGGGACCTTAACATAGGGGGCGCGGCTCGTAACAATATACATGCACAATCATTGGCATTGGGAAACCTAAAGGAACTTAAGGTTCCTCTTTAATGGTCAACTTACTATTACATTGGTCAGTCATCCTTTTTCAATTCTTTCTTTTATTCTACATAATATTCGCTTATAGGCTTTGTGTTCATGAATAGAAGACAAGGTCATTCGTAAGTCAACTACTGAAAAAAAATTACAAATATAAAACAGAAGCCAGAAAACAAGTCGCAATACCTACTTCCCTGAGAGGACACATTACCGTAGAGTGACTAAACTGACAAATATTTTCAAAGCTCTCGTTGTCTTTCGGCTAGCCTATGCTCTTCCATCTATGGTACGTGTGTGTAGGAAATGCAACGTTCTAATAAAGGATGAGCGTTTGTCTCGTGTTAATAAAGATTACTTGCTTACTTTATTGTTGCTATGGGAAGACTACCATATTACGGAATTGTATATCAATGTAAATCTATGAAATTTCGCAGTCCAGCACAAAATGAGTGTCGCAGCAACACGTTTCTACTAATTGCGCTATAAAAAAATCAAGTCTATATTATGAACACTGTATAGTTGGGTCAGTTTATGCTTCTTGTTCTACTGGCTCTTGTCCTCCATCCTCACATTACTTTTTCTTTGCATCTTCTTCTTTGCATGCTTCACTTGGGCTTCAGTCTTATTTAAGTTGCGCTGTTAAACAACAAACACAAAGTACCGACAAAGAAGGTCCACCAAAATATGTCAACTTTCCTCAATTAGGCCTATTAAGGCTGTACACGAGGGTATGAGCCTGTGTATACCGACGACTCCATCAGGCATGGGGACAGAATTATTGAATTCAGTTTGAAAAGTGCTCAGGTTGTGGTGGATGTGGATATCCAAGGCTGTACACGAGGGTATGAGCGGGTATACAGCGTGTAGGCCTACTCACCTCCGGGGGAAAACGGCATCGTATAATCACCTCCCGAAAGCCAGGGTATACGCGGGCATGCAGCGTATAGCCTACTCACCTCACAAAGAATTCAGTCAGTGGCGGCGCTACACCAGGGCATGGCAGGGCAAATGCCCTGCCAAAAAAGCATTTGCCCTGGTCGTTGCCCTGGTCGTTGCCCTGCCAGAAATTTTACCATGCCAGAATTTGTTCGGGCATATTGCTTCTTACTGTTCACGTCCGTCCGTCCGCTCTCTGGCAGGGCAAAATTCTGGCAGGGCAAAAGTTCTGGCAGAGAAAGCTCTGGCAGTGCAAACATTTTGACAGGGCAAAATTCTGAGAGGGCAACATTTTGACAGGGAAAAAGTTCTGGCAGGCAAAAATTCTGGAAGGGCAAAAGTTCTGGAAGGGAACAATTCTGTGGCTGTTTACCCAACATTGCGTTTACAACTGCATAATATAACAGCATAGGCCCAACTGTCGCTTTATTGTTTTTCAAATGAAGCGTAAGCATTTGCTTCAAAACAATAGGCCTATATAGTATATACCTGACTCAGTAACTTTATTTGCTGAACTTTTTGCTTAGGAAATGCTACTCGAAAGAGGATTTGCGGTGCTTCACTAAGTCAGTGAGATTAGTCTACAGTGTGGGCCATAAAAAAAGATCCCTAGGTTTCTTACCAATATCTTGGCCAAAATTAGGAATTTTTAAATTAAATTTTACAGGCTTAAAGTCAATTCATATTTACACATTATGTCCAGATTTTATTAAACTATTTTAAACAGAACAAAAGTTGAATCACCTTTAGCGAGCTGCCGCGTACTGTTTTTTTTTACGATTCAGAAACACGACCCAGTAAAAAGTAACAAAAACGATTTTATTAAGTAACATCTCAAATCATTTGTGTAAAATAAACTTGTTATTGACAGAAAAAGCAATATTATTATTATTCAGGAAAAAAAACAGATAGGCCTACCAGCATAGCTGCACGTCGCTGTGGCATCATTTAGCAAGATGACTGTCAAGTTGGAAAATTATAAAAGAATTTTTCAGTTTAATAATTTTGTTATTAAAATAATCAAATCGAAAATTCTATCAAATTAAAATGCCCAATGTGTCAATGGCAGACAAAATTTGTATTGATAGGCCTACACTACATGAGCAAGGTCCTGGAGATAAAGCTATAATCGCCGCTTGCTCTGATAATCAGTGACGGTCTCACTAAAAATGATGTAACTTTTGTTCTGCTTGAATATTGTGGTGAAATCTGGCCACTGTGCGTAAATATGAATTGTCTTTAGGCCTGTAAAATTTGATCTAATTTTTTTATTTATGGCCAAGATATTTGACAAAAACCGTAGGACCCACCCTGTACAAGATTTATAAGATTTGCTTTCCAAATGTCAAAAAGTGTTCGGTTTTATGACTTCGCCCATCTGATCCTCTGATCAGCCGACCCTAATAGTGTAAGACGTATGATTTATGGCAAGCACGGTAGCGCAAAAATTATGGGCCTATGTAAGCCCGTACTACGGAGCACTCGACTCGCCCTCTGCCCTGGTCACTTGTGTGACTGCCCTGGCTATGCCCTGGCTACAAAAAGTGGCTGGCGCCGCCACTGAATTCAGTGTGAACAAATGTGCGAGAAATGAAATTTCGACGAGAAAATAGGCGAAAATCGCGAAACGTGGAGTACAAGACTTAAGAAGAAAACCAGGTGATGACTAAACAAGGGTCGTCAGACAATTTTCGGCCAAAAAACTCGCATTTTTTCGGCTGGCGTGTACTCACCTCAAAATTTACCAATACAGCCCTGTGGATATCGACACCGCGTAGAGAATCATTTCGGAAACTATGGTGATATACCAGTTATACATTGCCAAATGACACTGATGGAGCGAAGGCGTCGTATTTGACAAGGTACACCACCGAAGCCCTGCACAGAGGCCCTCAAAACCTTGCTACGCCACTGATTATTGTGTTGCAGTGTTGCAGTGTATAATAATTATAATCGTTGGAACTTTGCCAAAAATGCAAAATGACGTAGAACTAACGATTGCGTCATCATTATCATCCTATACTGTTTTAGTCCTTATAATCAGTTGCCGCAGAGATCGCGAAAAAGAGACGTATTCAACATTTTTCTTAAATGTCCGCCAATTTCCTGTTATTCATCGAAGTCCTGTCAAATTCTGTTGCCCCGACTTCTCTTTCAATCGAATCTTCGTCAAATGTTGTCAGGTAGGCTAAACCCAAATTGTAACAATTACTACAAAACAACGATTTAAATCGAAATCTGCACGTTAGATAACGATTTATCCAGTGGCGTAGCTAGCTTTTCGTGGGCCCGTGTGCAGAGGTCCCGCATGGGCCCCTTCTTGACCTTGTAAGGCAGGCATCTGCGCGTTCTTGGCGTTACTTGAATCAAAATCACCAAAACTAATCAATGATATTTGCTATTAACACAAGCAATACAACTCACTCACAGAATAGAAATTCTTTCCTGTGAGAATGAGACAAATTACAATGTTAGAGCCAGAGTGATTTCTTAATGAATTAAAACCTATCACGTGGCAAACTAAGGCAATTATTTATAGTATTTTACTTAAGACAATGTCAAGGCATTATAATTTTCTTTCTAACCTTTTGTTCCGCATTTGTCAATCGTTTGCTATAGGCCTAATCGATGATTGTGTCTTTTTTGGTGTGAAAATTGAAGATCATAGTACATGATCTGTAATTTGCACACAAAAAAGACGCAATCATCAATTTTTCGTATTAATTAAGTTAAGTTTAGGGCTCTAGGACCATTCCTCATAGGCTGATTGCTCATAGGCTGATTGGTCATAGGCTTATTGCTCATACGGCTGATTGCTCATAGGGTCTTTTGCTCATAGGCTCGTTGCTCATATCTCTAAAATACACGAACTTTGTCCTAGGTCCAAAACAAATATACCGTTTGCTATATCGATGCCCTTCTTCACGCATTAGCTAGTGCTGATCAATTAGGGACAATATTATTAGCGTTGGTAGGCTAACACAATGCTCAATTATGAAGTCCATAAAACCGTGTGGGTGGTAGAAACTGCACATCTGTAGTAGTTAACACTGAAGTAGTTAACATGTAAGACACTGAACTATTCTGTATTGGACATCTCTAGTAACGAACACTGTTGTAGCTAAAAAGTTTAACTGTTTTTAACATTTAACATTTAAATCATTTGTTATCTCTACTGTTTGTGACAGCATATTCAACTATTCTCTATTCGAGATCTTTAGTAATGAACACTCTTGTAGTTAAAATGTTCAAAAGCGTGATGAACACTGTTGTAGTTAAACTGTTTTTTACATTTTAACAATTACACAAGCTAGTAAATGTTTTCATTTAAATCAGTTGTTATCTCTACTATTATTGTATTGCATCTGACAGCATATGAATGAAAAGCCTATGAGCAATAAGCCATATGAGCAATAAGCCCTATGAGCAATGAGCCGTATGAGCAAAAAGACCTATGAGCAAAAGGCCCTATGAGCAATCAGCCGTATATATGAGCGATAAGCCTATGACCAATCAGCCTATGAGCAATCAGCCTATGAGGAATGGTCCGTACACCAAGTTTAGACGCATTTCCTGCTAGTGTAATAAGATGCAAATTAAATAGGCTACGTAATTCCGTTGGACCTTGATCCTCTATGCAAATAGGCTACATAATTCCCTTGGACCTTGATCAACTCATGCAGTTGAATTTTGTTTCTACCTGATTTTGAGTTCAGACTCAGTAGGCCTATTGTTTTGCTGCCAACAGCAATGCACGGCGGTTAACAGATATGTCAGTAAAAGTAACAAAGTAGAAGTAATGCAAATGTGTTCCCAAAAGTACATTTATCAAAGAAATAATGTGAATTACTAACTAAGATATATCAATAATTGACCCATCTCCGTGGGCCCCTGGAGGTCGTGGGCCCGTGTGCTTTGCACACATTGCACACATGGTAGCTACGCCACTGGATTTATCGATCTGTATAATTACAACATCTTGAAGTAGCTAACCTATTTTCGATGAGATTCAACGTAAAATTATCATGGCGCTACAGCGCCATGATAATTTTACGTTGAATTTTTTCTAAATTCTAACTCAGAGGCGCTCTCGACAACAGTGTGGACACTGAATCGGAGTTTCACGCCGAAGTGCATGAGTAAAATTGCGATTGCAGGAGTTGCTCAGCGTCAGCTTGAGGTGGATTCGAACCAGCAACCTTCCGGCTTCAAGAGAGCGAGCATAGTCAACATACCACTAACCTCAGTGCTCCCCCTCAAAAACGTTGCTGTTGACAAAAATTATTTTGCTTATTTCAATTATAGCATTTTAAAACAATTTTTAAGTCAGTGATTATAGTAATGCAGCCGCCGAGCGCTAAAAAGTCGCAGGGCTGTTTGTCTCTGCCAACCAACATTCTCGACGTGTCTGCAGGCCGAACGGAGAATCAGAGATGCATTTATTATGCAACAGTTTACAATTATAGACCTACGACAATGATTCCCTTCTGTTAATTGCGATGTGACGTTAACTGATATGTTTGAACAGCCATAACAATATTTGGATTATATGACAGTAACAATAATAATAATCGTATTTGTAATCTCCAGATTTATAAAGCGCTGCTCGGAAGCCAAAATGCACTACACATAAATTATACGCCTCACGGTATAGTTGGAACTGTTAGACCACTGTGTTTTTGTAGATATAATTTTTTCTATTCACAGTCATCGTAGCGAGTCGCACTGATCTGAGGAGAGAATCATCAACAGAATTAAGGCGGTTCTCGAGGCTAGAACAGCTAAAAGCTGTCGACAAGCAGGTCTAGGCCTGACTGTCTTTCTAATTGGAAAACAAAGAGTAAGAATATCTGGACAATTGCTATGCAATTTAATGTGCTTAACGACTTTCTAGAATGATGGACTGGTGATTGGCCAATGTTGGACTTGAGCCTTGTTAATCTGTTTGTTGTTTTCTATTGTCGGTGGAGCGATCTCTGAAACATTTTCTGTTGGAATCGTCCGTCTTAGAGGGCAGCAGGGAACCATCGTGAGAATTGTCATCAGTCGGCAGATGGCGATTCTTGCGACTGGAGCGACATCTGCCGCACATGTTACTGTCCGACGACGTTCTCATATCAAGGCTGATTAGTGTCGCCCTCCTCCTTTTTCCATGCTTGCGTCTGGCACTGCCATAAGCATGAGCAGTGGCGGAGTTCCGACCACTATTAGTTGCAACACTAACGTAAGAATATCTAGAAGGTTCTTGTGGAAATATCCCTAAAGCGGAAATACAGTGATCATTATTTAGCAAAGATGTTAGTTAAGTCATTTAAGTTATTCGTAAATGTCTAGTTACATTATGATACCATAATCACACATGTCTATGATAAACTTCTCTGATGTAGCCTATTCTGTAGTTGGGTGATGCTGCTGACATTTACTATGGTCGTCGGAGTCGCAAAGATACTTCAGAAGGATTCTACATCCGTCGACAGATGGGGCTTTTCGTTATTGGAATGATGAGCGACACCTGTCAACAGCTGTAAGTTGTTAAAACCAAGCTTAAGAATATCTAACCCGAAGTTTTGGAGACTCATCTAGTCTCAGCTGCTGTATTACTCTGACTGTCCCGGATGAAGAATGACGATGCTCATGATAATATTTGTTATCACTAAGACTGTCGATAGACTGAAGCTTTCCAAATCTCTGACTTCTACTGAAATAACTACACTACCCAACTTATCTTCTCATGTCCTAGACTCTAAGGTCCGTCTGAAAATCTGTTTCCCTCTGTTTTTCTGTCGTTCGTCTGTCAGTCACTCTCATGACTCTCTGTCTAAAGGTCTGACTCAGACCTCTATCTACATTTTTTGCGACCATTCCATTGTCTTAGATAATATGTACAGTATCTTACCGTGCTTTATCTCATCTTTTGCTCTTACTTCAGTCTGCACCTCTAATAATAAGCTTACTAATAATTATTATTAGTACGACAATTTATATGGCGCAGTAACACAGCCATGCAGTTGAAACCTCTGTTTCCTGTCTTTGTCTTAGGTAGCTATATATGTCTCTACTTTTAGAGACATACATGTAAATGAGTTGTGCTACATAATTTTTTTCAATTAATTTTAATTTGAAGTTCCGCAATCAAGCTCTCACGTTGGTAGTTCCAGAATAATTTATGACATGGTGACGCAGAAGAAAAGCTTTGCGCAGAAATAAGCCGTTTCGACATCTCAATAATTATTATATAGCCTAGGCCAGGACAATCCTGCTTGTTAATCGTAATCGTAATCTCCAAATTTCTAAAGCGCTATATGCCTACTCGAAATCCAAGCGCGGCGCACCAGCTTATTCACGAGCGCTGTGTTAAGTCAAAATGGTTGTCCGGAAGAGTACCGTAGTCCATGGTGGTCAGGATCGAGCTACCATGTATACAGGCCTATTATACAATGCATGGCAGGTCAATCCTGTGGGAAGCGGTCTAGTTGTTGCAGAGTAGGGCCTGTTAATGTTCTAGGTGTTTTAAAACGTTGGATAGCTGATGTAGGCTATTAAGAAAATTTGACCGGAAACTTTGGACAACTTTGAAAATTGCTAAACTTATGCCACGCATGTTGTGTGTCAACAATTCTTGTAGACTCGACCGACCCGTTGATCATGCGCACACGAAAAAGGCTACAGACTGTATTAAACCGGCTTTGGCGGAGGGATAATGTCCCTGAGGAACTCCCATATCTTTTGAGCAGATGGGCAGACAAAGCAGTATTTGCTTCGATTATGCTCAACCCTGAACACGTACGTACTGTTCTTTTACTTGCCCCGAATGAAGCAGCTGGAGCACTCCCTTCGACCAATGTCACACGATAGAGTTCTCCTGGAGGAGGTTGACGATCGAATGTGACGAACGTTTCTTATTCGAAAGCTATATTCTGATAATTCTTGTCTTTGAACGCATAGCCTACATGCTTTTATTATTCATTAATTAATATTATCAATTGTTATTGTTATGTTTATGTTTTATGTCGCTTGTAACTCAGAATGCGGCCTGCAACTGAGAATTTCAAAGGAATGCTTGCTTACTTACTTAGGGGAAAGTACCATAAGATGGGATAATTCATACGATGGGACGCACCCATTATTATTGTTACTCAGCAATGGACGCCACTGTTTAGAGTTGCGAATGACGTCTGATGACGTATCATCAATACTAGACTCTGCATAGCAACTCAATCAATCAAACATAATTTATATAGCGCCCCTTCAGGGTACCTACTCAGAGGCGCTCCCGGCCGATATCAAGCGGGAAAAAACGGTCTTCAACAGTTTGTGAAATTGAGAACAGCTTGGGAGGTGTCGCATAGTCAAGGGAAGCCCATTTCAGGTTGTTGGACCAACCACAGAGAATGAACGCCTCTGCATTGTTGCAGAGCGAGTGAAAAGAACCATTAGAACTATCACTACAAGCGATGCTGTTGCGTTGATATTATTGATTCTTGCATTTTTCATGTTCGCTGATAAATTTCATGTTCTTCGATTTTTCCACACATCAAGGTAAGCGTCATATATATCTATTTCATTTTACAGTATATGCCTATAAAAGCATCGTTTTAATTACTAATTATTTATTCTACATAGCTGTTGGCGGAGTGATAATGAAAATATTTGTTGTGTAATGACCTGCAGCGGTAGGCTACCGTATGCCATAAGATGGGATACAACGTTGTCCCGTCTTATGATGTTTTTCATAGGATCTATTTGTGCAAAATACATACGATGTTTACAAATTGTGAATGGCATTCATTTGATTTATTTATTGTAGATAATGACCTATTTAAGAAAGTCTTGTTGAGGTTCATGGAATGAGCAACAGATGGAAACCGCAAATATATAAAGGTGTCAGAAGAGTTGTCAATATGCGAATCAGCTTCGCAGTACCATGTTCCGAAGAGCACTCTGGCACAACGATCAGACGAACAGGCAGCAGAAACAAACTTGCTATTGGTTCGAAAAGCATAATTATAGGGAGCTTTGAGACTGGAGACAACTTCATCTCCATAAAAGAGGAAACTGATAGAATATGCGGAGAAACAATGCAATAAGATCAGATCATGGATCTATCTTCAGGAGTGTGTGTCTGTCAACAAATTTACTTAGACAAAAAAAATGCAGCACCAAATTCAGCACAAATTAAGGAAAAAAGTTAATTTTTGACAACAGGTCAGGTTTCAAAAACAAAAAGATCACAACAGGTAGACAACGTTACAGATGATAACGCACTGTGTGGTTGGTATGGGCTGTGCTATACATTGTATACAATGCTCCTGAAGTTGAGGTGGGGAAACTGCTGAAGAAACCGACAAAGAAACTGCCGAGAAACTGCAATTTGACTGGCTGCAGTGTGGAGCATGGAAGGCCTGGATGCATGAGCCATGTGCGGAATAGTCTAGTATTATCGGAGAAGACAATTTTGTTTGTGACAAATGTTGTCAGCTTCACGAATCACAATAGGCCCACTATACCGTGTGGGCTAAACGTTGGCCTATAATTAAGCTCAAACATTTTATGTTCAATTAGTGACCGTTTTTTAGTGCACCGCATTTGCTGGACATTTTCTGATAGCCACGGCTCGGTATTGAGATGAAAAAATCTGTAAAAAATGATAAGAGTCAATAGTTTTCTCTGGTGTTCATAAATTTGAATAACAGGACTGCATATGAGCCATTCAATTGTAGTAACATTGACTAGATATTGAAGTTTTCCCAATCTGACATCATGGAAATTGCTGTGCCATCCTGAGAGCACAGGTGCCTAAGATGGAACAAATTAGCGCTTATTATAAAAATTAATGGCAACAATAATGCAATTTGGATAAGTGTAAAACTTTCACAAACACTATGTGAAAGTTCAGCACATATGCATTATATCAGTGAGGTTTAGTTTAACATGGTGCTTTTTGCTTTGAACAAAAATTGGGAAAGTTGCCAAGTGTCCCATCTTAGGATACCTCCCCTATTAGGGGGAAGTACCTCAAGTTGAGACGGTTCCTAAGATTGGACACACCCATTATTCCCAATTTCTCTCTTTCGCTCTTTTCAATTTCACAAACTGTTGAAGACTGTTTTTTTTCGCTTGATCTCTGCCGGGAGCAGTGGCGTAGGCAAGGGGGGGTTTCGGGGGTTAAAACCCCCCATTGGCTCCGAAAAAAAGATTTTTTAAGGTTATTTTTCCATTTAAGTAAGAAAAAATAGCAAAAAACAGGGTTTCCGGCCATAAAACCCCCCCCCATGAAAAATTCCTGGCTACGCCACTGGCCGGGAGCGCCTCTGAGTAGGTACCTTGAAGGGGCGCAATATAAATTGCGATTGATTGATTGATTATTATTGCTATTCAGCAGTGGACGCCATTGTTTAGAGTTGCGAATGATGTATCCCCAATGTTAGACCACGCATAGCAAGTATTACTACTAGCAATGCTGTTGCGTTGTTTTTATTGATTTTTTAAAATTTTCATGCTTGCTGATGTTATCACATGTTCGACGATTTTCCACACAACAAAGTAAGCTTCATACATCTCTTTAACTTTATGGTACTTGCTTATAATAGCATCATTTTAATTGTTACTTATTTATTCTACATAGCTCCAGGCTGAGTGATGATGCAAAATTTAATATTAAATTTTGTTGTTGAATGACCTGCATTGGTATGGTCATAAGAGGCTACAAGCGGTATCTTATCTTATGATACTGTGTTATATGATCTACTTGCTCAAAATATATAGTTTATATAATAAATAAACAAATAATTTACAAATTATAAATGGCATGAAATGTTTGATTGATTGTAGGCAATGACCCATTGCAGACTGTCTGTTTGATGGTCCTGGAACGAGCAACATAATGGAAACCGCGATTGCAATTTACGTGGTGTCAAAAGAATTGTCAATACCCGAATGGCACAACGTTCAGGCAATAGAAACAAAGATACTATTGGTTCGAAAAAGCATCAATAGGACGCTGTGAGACTGGAGACAGCTTTACTAACTTCATCTCCATACAAGATGGAAGATGCGAAGAAACGATGCAATAAGATCAAGGATGTGCCTTCTCGAGTGTGTGTGAACAATACTAAAACAAGAAATAATGCAGCACCGAATTCAGCAAAAATGAAAGATAGGAAGATTTTTTTACAACCTGTCAGGTCGTCAAAACCAAAAAGATTACAACAGGTAGAAGATCACATAACGCATACACTATACAGGAGATAACACTTTGTTGTTGGTGTGGGTTGTGCTATATATTGTTCCTGAAGATGAGGTGGGAGCTGCGAAAGAAATAGTCAAATAAACCATTGAAAAACTGCAATGTGACAGGGTGCAATGTGGAACATGCAAGACCTCGATAGTCATGTGCGTAATAGTATGACATTATTGGAGATGATGATTTGTTTTCAGTTTCACAATAGGTCTACTATGCCGTCTGTGCTAAACGACCCATAATTAAACTCAAACTGTCTATGTTTTTTAGTGATTGCTGAATATTTTGATAGCCAGGCACAGAGATTAAGTTTTTAAAAAAAACATTCTAAGTGTCACTAATTTTCTCTGTTGTTGATAAATTTGAATAGCAGGACTACATAATTAACATCATGAGCAAATTCCATTGCAATTAGGCCTACATTGATGGCATGTTGAAATTTTCACAATCTGATATCATGGATAGTGCTGTCCCAGCTTATGAGCATAGGGGCTTAAGATGGGACGCTTTGGTACTTGGTAAAAATGGCAACAATAATGAATGTTTTATAATATGGGTTAAATTTTACAACCACCATTTGAAAGTTGAATGCATATGCTGTATATCAGTGCGGTTTAGTTTAACATGGTGTTTTTTGCTTTGGAAAAATTGGGAAAAGCTGTTAAGTGTCACATCTTATGATAATTCCCCTACTTCTTATAAATGGCAACAATAATGCAATTTGGATAAGTGTAAAACTTTTGCAACCACCACGTGAAAATTAAGTACATAATTAATATGTACTTAAAAACACTTCTAATAATGCATATTATGCATTATATCAGTGCGGTTTAGATTAACAACTGTGCTTTTTTGCTTTGAAAACATTGGGAAAAGTTTATAAGTGTCCCATCTTCGGGTACTTTCCCTACTTACTTAGAATATATCGATTCAGCTTATTGTCGATATGGATGCCAAGTCTCTGACAATTTTGACAATTGACATTTTGCGAAAGTTAAAAGTTGCAACTACATTTTATTCGACTACATTTGATTCGACTACATTTAATTCGACTACATTTGATTCGACTACATTTGATTCGATTCATTTGACAAGCATTTTGCTAATGTGAGTATGCTAGTCACATTCTTTTTACATACTTAATTCAGTGTTGCAAAGTGGGAGTGCAGTTGGTTCGTATATACTATAGCAGTGTCAAAAGGTATAAAATCGGTTGACTAGTCTGAGTTTTTCTGAAGGAAACCTCAGTGGCAACACTGGAAGTTATAAAACGTGAGCGTGTTGATAAATTGCAGGGGTCAGAGACTTGGCCGGCAGTTTGGCACTGTTCGTCCTGACCGCCTGTCAGCTACTACGACACCGTAAATCACTAGCACAAGACCCAGCTAGTAGGCCCACTGGTTGATTGCAATTCCATACAGGAGCGACAAAGACGATCCAGTTGACCGACCTTTGTGGAAACAGCTATAGGTTAGTTTGAGTTTCTATGAATGTGCGACGTATCCGATGTAGTCTATAATATGCCTAGGCTGCAGCTGATAAAATCGTCATGTCATGTAGTGATGCTAAGTAACGGGGGGGTGTAGATTATGATATCGATCACATGAATTCTTCTGCTTTTGCATTTTCTACTTCTCTTCTACTACGACTGTTTGCCTACAACTGTTTTCTCTATTGATCATTCTATCTATCACTGTTTGAACTTTAGTTTGATCTATTTCAACTTGTTTTCCCACGGTCGTCTGACTTCTTGTTTTCTTCTGTCTGTTGAAGTTTTCTTGTCTTTTGCATTTGGATTTTGAGTTTAGGCTGTGATTTGATTTGAAGCGAGTATTCGATTAATGTCTTTGTAAAAGATGATAACTGCGTTATAATTTATTATAACTCACTTGTTTAGACAAGGTTTAATTACTTAAATTACTTAACATCTTTGTCAATGATCACTGTATTTCCGCTTTAGGCTTGAATTGCATAACTTGTTCATCTTTCGTACTGCGTAACTTTTTGTAGTCTGTCAACCGGATTCTTGAATAAACGAAAATAATAAAATAAACGAATATTATAATATAGGTATATTCTCTCTGTTGCCTACTTCATCTCACTGTTCTTGTTCAGTTTTACTCGGGATCTTTCTATTTCTCGTTTCTTTTGTCTCTTTTCACTTTTTCTCGATTTACTTTCCGTCTTTCTGTTGTCTTTCTTTAGGTATTTTCAGTGATTACGGTACATGATATTTTATGGTCAGCGTATTTCCGTTTTGAATCCTCGATTGTTTTTTCTTAATTGTCTCCACACTTCAACAATTCAAAAGAGAAGTAGACACTAGGCCTATTTAAGATTTAAAATGCATCGAGGATAAGAGTGGCCCGCCATTTGAAGTCTGCCATCCGGTCTACTCATGCAGAAGGGTGAGTGCTGTCACCTTCCCTTTTCATACAACAGGATGTTATGCAAATTGTGTTGAATAAATCTGTTGGATTTTAAACAAAAAAGGGGAAAGGGATTAAAGTGTTGGAAGAGCATTTGGTGTTAACCCTGAACTGTCTTCCAACTGTTTTACTTGAGACATGTGGTGGGCCAAATGCATCACATATTCTCCGTATGGTTTTACAAATTAATAGGCCGAATGTGGGTCCCCATTCATTTCAGTCTCTCAAGTAAGTTTTATTTTCCGCTCTGATGTACCTAGTAATCTTTAAACTGGCCTATCTCTAGTTGTCTTCCATTAAGCGTTGTTAAACGCTGAAAGCAAAGGTGAATAAGCTTTAGACACTTTAAATCTCTGCCGAATATATAGAGTCCCAGTCTTTTGCTCACTTTAACTGTACCTCTCACTCTTATATACTTCACCCACAGCATGCTAACTTAGCAATAATAATGACCTATTTATATACCGCTGCAATGGCGCTTTAATCGAAGACGTGTAATATACACATTCACAAATGAACTGCATGGTTGGTAAATTAATCGTACGGGTCCAATGTAAACAGCTTGCATCATCCAAGGGACGTGGATGGACAGAGAGGCACAGTATTTTATACGAGACGTTCTGTCATGATGATCAGTGGAAAGATAATGTTGTGTTTGCAACCAGTTTCCCAAGTCCTCCATTTGATACATGTATTTGAAACGCTTGATAGTTCAAAGTTCGAATCTTAATTTCAGCGTCGAAAGTGATGGCAGCATCACTGCAAAGACAAAGAAATCAGCACCAGGTCCTGTGTGATCACACGAGCCGTAAATCATCCATCAATGGAGAGTAAAAAGTACAAAATTGGTTTTGCCCTACTGTTCAACAAGGAATCAAGCAGTTCGCATGCTGACCGTCAGCCAGATCGTCCACTATTTTGTTAAAAGGAATAAAATTTAGAATTTTTAATTACTTTTTGAATAATTTGCAGTGTTCTTCTCGCTTCTCGTTGCTAAACATGTGCATATGGCTTTATCTGCGTCTGGTTTCGCTGCATCATGCTATGACTAAAGCCTTGCATATTGATTTTTTAAGATGATCTGTTGTTTGACCTTACTGTTACACGACTAAATAATTATTAGAGAAGATCTCTTCGTTGGTCGATTTTCATCAGTGGAGACTTTAGGCTACTGTAGCAATAATAATAAAATTAGAACTTCGATGCTTGTCTTCTACCCATGTGCAGAATTTATCAGGGGCTAAGAAGCTAAGCCCTCCAAGAAGACCCAGATTTAGTTTTTTAACCGTGTAAACGGTATCTTTTTCCGGGCTTAGCCCCCAAGAAGCGGCAGACTCATAACTTTGTTAAGACCTGAGAGTTTAACTCTCTTGTGTACGGGTGGGTTTAGATGTTTCACCAGCGATTGCCATATGCAACAAATTTCAGACCCCCCGTCGATAAGTGCTCTTTGAATCTCTAACTGATCAATAATTATTTGAACATCCATATATGATCTTACATGGAACTGGTCAGCATCAATAAAAGATTCGGGTGTCTTAAGGGAAAATGGTTCTGTTAATCACGAACGCGAAACTTCCGAATGACTAAAAAAGTCATCAACTTTTTGTCCGAGAAAATTTTTATTTTTCGGTGAGATTTCAGCCCGAGGGCTAAAAAAATCATCAACTTTTTGGGGTCGAGAAAAAATTTGTCGGCGCCGCTCGTTCTGGACCGAGTCTTAGCCCCAACAAAACCCAAGTTCTTCCCAAGTTCTTTTTAGCCCCTCCAAGAACGGAAACCAAACATGATTCTTCTTCTTCCTAATCGTGCTCTTCGCGCTAATGAAATATTTTGCATGCTGAAGAAATTCACACGGTGACGTCAAAGAAGTTGCACCTGCATCCGAGGATTATCTTCAAACGCATCGGTCAACTGCGTCCGTTTTCAAACGAATACCAGTCGACCGCATCGTTCAAAACGTTTCTGCGTTATCAGCGGCAACACATTGAAAACAAGTTATTATTTAACAACGGATAAGAAATGCTTGGGATAGCAATCTTTGATAGACATAATTCATATGGAGAACCGATAAGACGTAGTTTTCACAACATAAAAGTCATGTCATATATCCTTGTAAGTGGTCAGGGGTGAAAGTGAGCCGGGTCGGTCTGGGTCTGCGACCAGGCATCGATTTTCGAGACCTGCTGTTGTCGGGTCTCAGCAGGGTCGAAAAAAGGTCGCCAGGTGCCAAAACTAGGAATTTTTTAATTTTGGATGATTTTGAGCAAATGACTAAAAAAATCGTCAGAAAATAAATTTAGGGGTCAAAGGCGTGCTCGTCCGCCCTGGGGCGGATCCTGGGGCCAAGCCGCATTGGCTTGGAAAATGATTTCGTTGATTAAACGACTAAAACGTCATCAGATTTTTCGGCCTAAGATCAACGACATTTCTCAGAATCAAGGTAAAAAATCTTGGCCTCCCCTTCGATAATTTCTGTATCCACCCATGCATCGCCAGAGTGTCAGACCCGGCAATTTTTCCAAACCACTTTCAGCCCTGGTAGTAGTAGTTAACGATGACCAGGGATATTCCAGCATCCAGACTGACATGTGGGTGCACTTAGTGCATACTTCCATACTCATTCATTCATTTGTAGCGTTTTAATAATCGTATGAACGTGCATCAGAAGACCCGAAATAAGCGATTGTTTATTGATTATCAATAGTTGGATAATCTTGCGCCATAAATAAATCTTGTGTTTCCTGTCTTTTTTTCTTGTTTTTCATAAAAAAGTTTTTTTTAACTGATTCCAAATGATTTGTTTTGAAAGTTCACAGATAAAACAATTTTAGTTAGGTGTTTGCTTCGCGCTTTGCCATCATACTTCCTTACTCAATCATGCAACTCTAAGGTTCTAGTAGTCATTCATTCGTTATGGAATTTTATATAATTATCGCTTCTCCAGGTCACCACTCATGAGCCTTCCCGACTCAACCTCGACTGAAAAGAACGGTTTGAAGGCTGTGATGAAACGCATCCTATCTAACTCTAACCATAAGGTGCATAGACAGTGGGAGCACAGTCCATGCAATGGGGCCAACAACTGAGAAACACGGAGCTGTTTGAGAACAGTTCGCGTTCGGTGAATGAGTGGAGTGAAGTTTGAGTGGAATGAATCCTGTGTGTATAGGAAGGTACAGCACGACGCCTCTGCATGTAGCCTACCAACACTCCATGTAGAGTGACTGAGCCCCTGCAAATATACTGGAACAGCACTTAGGAGGCACCTCTACACCAAAGCAGAGACCCGGTATATAATCCTACGCGGTAGAGGGAGCCAATGCAGGATATCTCACATAATTGTAATTGGTGACAAGACCGAATTTGGGGTTCCGACCATTGAGGTGTGCGTTCGAGCGTAGGAAACGCTCCAAAATCCCCAATAATATTCTCAACATTCTTAAAATTTATTCGTCTGAAGTTGCATTTGGATAAAAAAAAAACATTTAAGCAATGCGTTTGAATCCTCATAGATTAAATTATTTTATTAAGTGCTTGTTGTTCGCTTTGCCATTCTTCAATCCCTGTTCATATCAATTTCTGATAGCGAATTTTCAATTTTTAAAAGTTTTTTATTGTTCATTCATCTTATGCATTGAAAATCGAATACCATACCAGCCCACTCCTTGTCTAGATAATCACAATAATTAATGATGGCAAAGGTTGGAAGGAACATCATAAAAACCTGTTCTGATTCAGTTTATGTAGGCCTACGCTGGTTTGCTTCTTACACAGAAGTGAATATTTTCAGGAGGAAGACTTCGAATGAAGATGGCAGGCAGCCTTCTTATAACGTTGACTATTCTGCTGTTGATTTCAATTGCGATAGGTACAGTAGCCTATGTGTGATCTTCATATTATAAGGTCTCGTATACTTGCGTAAGAACCTACAGTTTCATAAGGTCAAGAGCTATCAATAGAATTAAGTAATGGACACCCTTATTGTAATATTCACATACAAACAGATGGTTCAGATTTTGAGAGTAAAGTTTCACGATTGTTTTATATTCCTACTGTGAGTAATGACAAATATTTTAGAATTGTTGATGATTCGTCAGTTTTTCAGCAGAATAGACCGCCTGGGTAGTTTTTCAGCAGAATTGACCGCCTGGGTAGAATCTTTTAGCTGCATAGGCCTACTTGCATAATCAGTAAAATGAAATTGTGAAATTGCAGTTAAAAGAGCTGCACAATTGGTAAAGTGTGGTCGATACTATTAAAGTAAACAAATGGAGACCAAACCTTAAATTTGACAAGATGCTACAAAATTGCAAAAAAGCCATTATAATTATAGCCTATAGTTAGTTTGTAATTTTATACATAAAGGTCAAATTGAGCTGGTTGGTATGAAACGGCGGACTCCTGTTTGAAACCATAGATCCAGGGATGACACTCTGAATTAAAAAAGGTCAGATCCGGCCAAAAAAGGCAAATTTGCAAAAAAATTCACGCGGAAGTGACTTTTTCGACTTTTCTTCATTTGGGGGAATACGATTAGCCTAATACGGGGGATACTCTATTTCGTGACACCGGCACCGTATGGGTAGGCCTATCATACGGCGTATGCCTTAGGAGTATAGTTGTTTATGGATATAATTTGCCATTGTAGCCTATAATTACATCAATTGAGATTTTTAAAGTGAATACGCAGGCATATGTCACAATGCTTTGCTTCTGCATCATTAATTTTACTAAGCTAATTTCAAAATCCACATACTTATTTGTTTATTGTATAGCAACTCTTGATATTTGCTGCAAAATAGACCAGTGCAGGCATTAAAATAAACTAAATATGAATAATATTAATGAGCTAAAATAAAAAAAGTTTTCATGATAGGGTAATGCGTAGGGAAAATAATCTGAGAAGAACCTAAGTGACAACTGAAAAGTCTAAATGGCCACTGTATAGAGCCTGAAGAATGGCCAGTGAAAGAGATCTTCGGGCCAGAACATTTATGGCCTTTGAGAAGAGAGCCTTAATGGCCAATGTAAAATAGATTTAAATGGTCAAATTATGAACGCGTCAGCTGTGTGTACCCTGTTCCTGCAGAACCTCCATGCACTCAAAAAATTGGGGGAAATGCATAACTTTAGTTAATATAATGAACTGCTGAACTGTCATGGAATCACTGTTATTTTGTAACGTCAACGGTTAGAGTAGCCATGTAATGTTGATGGCAGGTAAAACTTGATAAACTTATGGAATCTATATAAATAAAAAAGTAAAACGTTACCGTTTGTAATGAAGGATCTCGAAAAGTTCTTGACCGATTGTTTTGAAAATTTTCGCAAAACGTTCCATTCGAACATGAGCGGGTTTCTATAATGCCTTTTGGGAAAAAGCGCAATCTTTAAGACAAAAAAACACAACTTTGAATTCGATTCGATAAAGACTACGTGGATGGAGTCCACCCATTTCGATTTCAACTTTCACGCATCCGTGCCTCCATTTTTCGGGCGCGTTTTATCACGCAAATCCGGCCGTCTTTCTATAGCGCATATTTATATGTAATTTTTTGTTCCATTCGATATAGCCCACGTCGATGGATTCCACCCATTTCGATTTCAACTTTCACGCATCCGCCCGTCCATTTTTCGGCCGCATTTTATCACGCATATCCGGCCGTGTTTCTGTAGCGCATATTTATATGTAACTGTCGGTTTTTACTAAAATCGTCCATTTGCGGCCGTTTTTATGATGCATATCCACGCGTCTTTCTGTAGCGCATATTTCTACGGATGGAGGAAGGGGACGGACGAAGGGGAGGGAGAAGGAGGAAACGGGAGGGATACAGGGAGGGAGGGACGGAGGGAGGGAGGAACAAAGGAAGGGAGGAGGGAGGGACGGAGAGGAGGGGAGAAGAAGGGAGGGGAGGGGAGGGGAGGGGAGGGGAGGGGAGGGGAGGGACGTAGGGAGGGAGGGTTTACAGTCTTTTCAGCCACAGCAACGCGTGGCCGGGTACAGCTAGTACATTATATAAATAAGCACACAAGGTATATGCGTAGAGCTAAGCGTAACTTTCTAGGATATCATTATCCTATGAGGTCGCATTAGCGCTTGATTGATTAGGCCTAGATATGAATAAGAAATAAATAACAATGGAATTCTCGTGATGTCATCGATTTTGAAATATTGTGCGAAAATCCAGAATTTCAACTATGGGGCGATATTTCTATTTTAAGAACAACATCGTCTATTGCAATGTGCCTATAAAGTAAATCTTTACGCGAATGAAAAAATTGAGAATGCAATTACAATTTTTCTTTCTTTCTTCGCTGTTATTTCTAAAGCACTCGATTGCCTCCAGTGTGGTGCAAATCCTGAGGATACCAGTTGCTGCCAAGGGACAACGCATCAAGTTACATGCGAAGGGACAGAATCCTTCTGCGGAATTGTTGTTTTTTACATGGGACCGAACGGTATGAACACATAACATTGAAACACCAGCAAACCATTCGGGATATGATCCCTATGGCAGTTTTAACAATTATTATAATAATAATCTTCGTTTATTAACATTCAATCTGACAGACCGCAGAATAATTACATATAGGCCTACAAGTTATACGAAATACGGCCAGCTTCGCACGACACGCAGGTCGGCTACACAGCAGGTTCGTCAGCTTAACACTAATGGCCTAAGTGCTGGAACGCTCCTGGTACGGCCAAGTCAGGAGTGACAGAAATAATGACAGAAATCATTTCAGTAATGATTATCCTCCGGATGAAAATGATGATTATGATGACGATGATGATTATTATTATTATGACGATGACGATGATGATGACGATGACGTCGTCGACGATGGTGGTGATGACGACGATGATAGTAACAACAACAACAACAACAACAACAATTATTATTATTATTATTGTTATTATTATTATTATTAATATTGTCTTACAAAACAACTGCAATAATGACTTTAAAAGGGCAATGGGTAGTCTGCTTGCAGATTTTCTGTTAGTATCTTTTTACAAATTCTAAAATAAACTGTAATGCAATAAAACTGTTACAAATGTCTTACAGAACCTCATGACTGGTTGTAGAATGTTCTGTGCTAATGACCAACTTGTGCAGACCAGTTCTAAGACCCTTGAGTCGCATCACCTCCATCATGGGCTACTGAACGTCCTTTTGACCTCAGCCTCATACTCACGCACTCTGCCGTATATACCCTTTCAAACTACAGCCAAGCACGTCATAATCAGCTGAATTAGTAATTTCAGTGTTGATACCTAATGCACTGGTCTTCACTATTGGTCATTGACGGTACTGATAACGTTATCAAAAGCACTGTCACGTCACATCAGGGGCCTTGAGACCCTATAGACCCTACATGCAATACAGTGGGCTTGTATTCCCAGCTTTCCCTTAATAAAGGAACAGAGAGAGTAAGTACTTAGCCGCATGATCCCGCTTATAAACATGGCCAATTTATGTACATTTTGGCCGTGGCTTTGAATAGCACTTACCAAGTGGACTATTCCTAATTGCCTGCTAAATTGCATTTTTTCATTAGATGGCAATGGAACCGTTGTCGGAATGGGGAGAGGTTGCACGAATGCCACTGAAGTAGGTCGGCAGTGCACGGCGTCAAACTGGATAGCGGAAATGTGCGTCACGGCATGTGAAGGAGACCTGTGCAACTCAGATGCACCGGAAGGCTGTCCCACTCCTAAGTGAAATGAAACGGCAAAGAAGAAGCCAACAAGATTCTCGGTCGAATGATCTACTCTACATTATGTGACTTCTTGTCTTCAACATTTCACGCGCACTCGCGCCGCCGAAACATTATTAAAGATGCTCAGCAAAAATCCAATCACTCTTTAATCTGTCAGTTTTCGGTCTAAACTGGAAGCTTGGCTTTTGAATCTTCAATAACAATTTTACTTAACATAATCTCGAGACTTGCAAAAATTAAATATAAGAAATGTTACCGTACTCGCTGCTGTTCGACTTCAGTTTAGTGTTGCTGATGTTGGGAAGGAATAGCAGTCACCATAACAATGTTTTGTAAAATTTGCTGATCTATTCAAAACCTGTTAAAAATCAAATATCGTCTAATCCTCCTCTTCTGGCGAAGGGTGCAAAATCTATTATAGAAAAGACAATGCGTTGCATCTACAATTAAAAAGACAATGCGTTGCATTTATACATGTCTGCATGTTCGATCGCCTTTGCGATATTAACACTCTTAGAAACCCACTATTTCAAGTACTTTCTCCACTAGTTATGCTCATCCAACGGCATCACAAATCACAGATGATAATATAAACAGCGAGACAAACAAGCAACGAATAATTTTGTCGACGCGTTGCGTTTATAATCAGTCCTTTCCATGGGCGGAGTTTATCTGAGCCCCAAGAAATCCCCGTAAAAAATTGCGGGAAAATTTTTATAATTATTTTCTATTTTCTGTGTATTTTCGTGAGATTTGGAACCGAAGGACTAAAAAAGGTCATCAACTTTATTAGGCCGGGAAAATGGAACATTTGATCTGAGATTTCGAACCGAAGGACTAAAAAATAAAATTTAAAAAAATAATAGTAATAGTAGTAGTAGTAGTAGTAGTAGTAGTAGTAGTAGTAGTAGTAGTAGTAGTAGTAGTAGTAGTAGTAGTAGTAGTAGTAGTAGTAGTAGTAGTAGTAAAGTAGTAGTAGTAGTAGCAGTAGCAGTAGCAGTAGCAGTAGCAGTAGCAGTAGCAGTAGCAGTAGCAGTAGCAGTAACAGTAGCAGTAACAGTAGCAGTAGTAGTCGTGGCAGTAGTAGACTACCAGTAGTAGTAGTAGATGTAGAAGTTGCAGACTAATTAAAACCAAAACCTCTCTCACCGACATGGATCATCTCTTGGGTTAAATTTTGAGCGACCGAAGAGTAATCAATCCCTTCAGCCTCTCACTCTTTCCAATCATCCAATTCTCACGACCTCATCTCCATTCTCAGGGTCTTCACTCGATCCACATGTCCCGCAGTTGGAGATCACTTGACCGTTAGTGATGCACTTCATAGCTCTCAATGTCTTCTCTGAAAATCGACGTTTGACGGTTGACCAGCTCTTCGACAGAATAATTGTTTCCACCATGAACCACCTCATCTTACCGTGGCGTGAAGTACACATTCGCTGCAGACCTTTGGCCATCTGGTTTGACCGCGACGTCCACCAAATACGTCGTCGGTCTCGCTGCCTTCAGAGTCGCTTCCGTCGCATTAGGTATCCAGCCAACCGGTTGACTTCGATGGCTCAGCTTCGCTCTCCCTTCATCCAGAAGGAGACGGGTACGTTACGAGACAACCCATTGCGGTTGTGGTTGTCCTTTTCAGGCCTTATGCATGGGACGCTCTTCTTGACGACAGAGGAACCGTCATTCTCAGCCAGCGACTCCCTCGTTATTATACAATATACATACCTATAGATGGACGACCTTCAAGTATCTACCACAGACTCACCAGCGGGCCACCACCCTTCATGGCGTGGACCAATTTCATCTTCAATGGGCTGATCCTGGAAGATGGTCTACGCGTCCTGCAACTGGAGGCAACTGGCAAAGTTCCAACGGCCTTCAAAGTAGCAACCATCACTCCGCTACCAAAGAAACCTGGCTTAGCCTAGATACTGCGGACGTCAAAAACTATCGGCCAATCTCCAACTTGTCCGTTATGTCAAAAATTCTGGAAAGGGTCGTATCCAGGCAACTTGTTCACTATCTCAACATCAACCAGCTTTTCCCAGACAGGCAGTCGGCCTACCGTGCTTTCCACTCCACCGAGACGGCTCTCGCAGATATTCTGTCTGACATTCTTCTTGCGATTGACTCTGGCAACTTCTCTCTTCTTTCACTCCTGGATCTGTCTGCCGCATTCGACACTGTCGATCACACTATCCTGCTCCAGCGACTGCATCTTTCTTTTGGTTTGTCTTCCACTGCTTTACAGTGGATGACCTCCTACCTCACTGACAGACAGCAATGTGTCCGCCATGCCGGCTCCTCTTCAAAATCCACCTTCATTACCTGTGGCGTTCCTCAAGGCTCAGTCCTGGGACCCATTCTCTTCCTCCTCTATACCGCCGATATCTTAACTCTAATATCCAACCATGGTCTGCAGGGTCATCTCTACGCTGATGACTCGCAGATCTATGGCTTCTGTCGTCCAAGTCCAACCGAAGCCCAGAATCTGCGGTCCATCTCAACGAGCTGCATCAGTGACATCGCTGACTGGATGAAATGCAACCGACTGCAACTTAATTCATCCAAGTCGGAATTTCTCTGGTGCTCGTCTACGCGCAGAGTGGGAAAACTAGACCGCAGCCCATTCGTCATTGGTGGGGATGCTGTCGTGCCAAAGAGTGAGGTCCGCGATCTCGGTCTTCTACTCGACAGTAACCTGTCAATGACATCACATATCACTGCAGTTGTACGAACCAGCTTCGGAATACTGAGACAGCTGAGATCTGTGTCTCGGTCACTCACACAGGAAGTGACACGCCATCTGATAGGCCTACAAAGTTTAATTTTGGGCCGAATCGATTACTGCAATGTCGCCTTTGCTGGCTTACCACAGTGCAGTATCATTCGGCTTCAGGCGGTCATCAATGCTGCTGCTCGTCTGGTCCTGCGATTGAAAAAATTCGATCACATTTCTAGCGCGATTCGAGACCAGCTTCAGTGGCTTGGCATAGGTGACCGCATCAATTTCAAACTTTGTATCCTAATGTACAAATGCCTCAACAATTGCGCACCAGCCTACCTCGCGGACAACATCAAACCGCTAGCAGACGATCCAAGGAGGTCCCGGCTGCGATCGTCCAAGACCACCGACGTGTTCATTCCTGCGACGAAAACAAAAATGGGCGATCGCGCCTTTCGCGTCGCAGGCCCACGCGCCTGGAACAGTCTTCCATCAACCATCCAGGATATCAAAACTGTATCAACTTTTAAAAAACAATTGAAGCTACACTTGCTCTCGAGCTCATGACATTTACTCTGACAGTTGACATTATGCGTGTAAAGCATCCTAGAAGTAGCTTGCTACTGACGATGCTATACAAATTGTCTGAATTACATTACATTACATTACATTACATTACATTGCGTCCTGCTTGTTTCATAGACCCTGAGGACCTCGTTCCTCATTCATAATAATTATTATTGACATAGTTGATAATAGCTTTTCCGGCTTTGCTTCATTTATTCAATGGGACATTTTCCGAAGGGTATCATTCCCCGCCCACAAAAAAGGCTAAGTTTGGATCCTAACCTAATATGCCTAAACTGACGTCCATCCCTAACCTCCCTTTCCTTTCCAAGGCTCTTGAACGGTTTGTCTTCCTACAACTTCTACCTTATCTCGAACTGTCTGGATTTCTCTCTCCTAGCCAATCAGACGTCAAAGCTTATCGCTTCACTGAAACTCTCCTGCTTTCTCAGCTTTACAATACAATGTAGACTTTGTCGTAAAAATTCATAATGGTAATTTCGTAGATTGCCTATTCTTCCAAATCGAGCCACACTTTGGCAGCTTACGACTCCCCTTCAAATCTTCCTAGGCCTAGTATGGAGCCGATGAGCAAAGATATACTCGCATGATTTTGTGCATGCATTCCTCCTTACTGATTCAAGTATATCTAACTGTAAAAGAATCGCTTGAAGTTGTATTTGGACAAAGAATTAAGTGATTGTTGACTGAAAGCGATTTGAATAATCGGGCACCAGCTGCCCTTCCATACTTTATTTCTTGTTTTCCCAAAACAAATCTTTTGTCACGCTGCGGATGTTTTGTTTTGAATGCACAAAGATTAAATATTAAGTTCTTTTTTCTTTGCCATAACTCACACTGTATTCACGTTTATTTCCCATAGGTTCCTTGCAATTTTCTAAAGAACTTTTAGATGATTTATTCATAATATGTTTTTGCGATTGGAATACGAACCGACTCCCATTCGGAATTATCACAATAATTAATTATGACAAAGCTTATGCAAACAGTATAAAATCCAGCTGCAATGCAGTGGAAATTATACGTTGATTTGCCAGTTCTACAGCTCCGAGTTCACACGAAGAAGAAGAAGAAGAAGACTTCGACCGAAGATGACAGGCTCCTTTCTTACCACGTTGACTCTTCTGCTGTTGACTTCAACTGCTACAGGTATGTATAAGCTTAAGGTTCTTATGCAGGTTTTATTTACTTGAATAAGATTCCCGAATTCATAAGATCTCTGTAAGTACAGACACCGCGATTATACACATAGTTCTACAAGTAGGTAAGGTAGTTCAATGTTTGAAAGTAAAGTTCCCTATTGTTTCATATTCCTAAAGTGAGTATTGACAAATCTTTTAGTATTGCTGATGAATTCTCAGCTTTTCAGCTGAATAAACAGCCTGATTAGAATTTGGGAGAAGGGTTGTTGACAATGGAAAAAAGGAATTGCAGTAAACCAGTAACAAAAATATTCACAGATTCGTCAATTATTGTGGTCAACACTATAAAAGAAAATAAATGCTTCGCAAGGTATGGAAGGGGAATGGTTACGCTCCCAGAACTACGATACGTCTGCATGGTGCCATAGTCTTGCAAGAACACATAGGCTGATAATTAGGCTATATGGATCAGAGACGTTGCCGATGGCAGTGACCAACAAGAGAAGATTTGAGGAGGCGCATGATAAATGGATGAGAAGAATTTTACAAGTGAGCCTATCATGGCTCGACAGGGAAACTGACAAGAAGAGATAGGACGGGGCAAGATGATTAGAAAGCTCAGAAGAAGAAGAACACGACTGGGGTGGCTCGGGGCATGTTGTCTTCGTATACGGGCGAGGATCGTAAAGCCTAACAGCTGATGTCCTGGATTAGCTTACTGCTGGAAGAAGGAAGAGAGGAAGGCCACGCAAGAACTGGCACACTAAATTAAATATTTACGTGAATAAACAAGATTAGAACGCAGAGACGATTCGGGGTGTTTGTACTTTGGGGTTATCTTGGGACGAGACCAGGGAGCTGGGAACGGGCATCGACGAGTGGAGGAGATGCGTTGCCCGATATGCACGGTAACGATTAAGTACTAAATGCTAGGCCTATTTGGCCGTCACCGATAAAGGATTGGTGTGAACCTCCAATATCGATTATGTTATTATAATGCCGCATTAGCACTTGATTGATTTCATAGAGATACGAAATAAACAGCAATGGAATCTTTGTGATGTCATCGAATTTTAAATACTGTGCGAAGAGTCAGAATTTCAGCAGCTGACTATGGGGCGATATTTATATTCAAGAACAACCTAATGTAACGTGCTTCTAAATTCAATATTGACGCGAATAAAAAAAGAATGCAACTATGACTATTGACTAATTTGTGTTACTTCGCTGTTTTTCTCCCAAAGCTCTCGATTGCTTAGCGTGCTCCGTATTCCCTGGAGAGAACAATTGCTGCCCCAACACAACGGCTACAAGGACATGCTCAGAGACAACACTATATTGCGAAGTTGCCGTTATGTACCAGTCCTCGACCGGTAGGAACACGTAGGCTAACAATGATATAACTTTTCTTATACACTGAATTTGAACAAACCTTTGGTAATTTTAATTATCATCATAGGCCTAATTGCAAAACTGATTTCAGTTATGATAGTATATAGGCCTAAACCTTATGAAAGTGGCGATGTCCTTGATGACGACGATGACGATGACGATATTGGTAGTGGTGATGATGATGATGACGATGATGACGATGACGATGATGACGATGATGACGACGACGACGACGATGATGATGATGATGATGATGATGATGATGATGATGATGATGATGATGATGATGATGATGATGATGATGATGATGACGATGACGATGACGATGACGACGACGATGACGATGACGATGACGATGATGATGATGATGATGATGATGATGATGATGATGATGATGATGATGATGATGACGGAGATGAAGACAACAACGATGATAATGATGGTAAATATAATAATAGTAATAACAATGTTAACAATAGAAATAATAATAATAATAATATAATAATATTATAATAATAATTATAAATATAATAATAATAATAATAATAATAATAATAATAATAATAATAATAATAATAATAATAATAATAATAATAATAATAATAATAATAAATAGCTTCAGAGTTTGAGAATGAAACGCTTACGACAATGCAGTGGTCTGTACCAACCACGCCTCAAATAAACTATCATCTATGAACAATGAACATGCTCATAATTATATGCCTATAGACATATCACAGTACATCAGTGCACTGATAAATGATGATGAATAATCCATCTATAGACGTAGCCAACGTGTATGCGCAGTTATGCAAAATATTTCCGCTTAGCAACTGTCGTCAGGTTCGTTGTGACAGACGTAGTTTCAATTGAACGACGTTGTGTGAAAACAAAGATCACTAGCGTTGACCTCCTCTTCTATACAGGTTTGGGACTGGCACTGCCAACGTGCAGGACGTAAGGACGTCATATAGGCTACATTTTTACAGCAATAGAGTGAGTTTGCATTCCAACTTTTGCGCAACAACGAGAGTAGGCTACTTGTCCACCATTAAAATAAACATGCATGCCGGTAATTTGCGTAAATCTAGGCAGCCACATTAAATAGCATTAAATTTGTCAGATGATTATTCTTAATTTCCCGCTAATTAAATTAGGCCTACATTCTTTTTCATTCACTGTTGCAGCTACGGGAAAAGTTGTGGGAATGGCCAGGCGTTGTTCGCGTTTGACTGAACTAGGCCGACAATGCAACGACAACGGCATCTGCTCAACGCCATGTGAAGGGAATCTGTGCAACTCGTACGACCCGGAAGCCTGCCCCAGTCCACTACGGTAGATTTGAGCTGAAACGACACTGAAGAAGCCAACAAGATTCACCGTCGAATGATCTATTCTACATTTTCATTTCATGTAGGCCTATTCAACATTTCACGCACATTCGCGTCACAGAAACATTGTTACAGATGATTAGTAGCAATTCTAACCACTGTTAAATATGTCAGATTTAAGTCGAAACTGGAGGCTTGGCCTTTGAAATCTTTAATAACATTTACACGTAGTTAACATAATCTCGAAACCTGCCAAAATTAAATAGGCTATCAGAAATGTTACTCACTGCTGTGTGTTTAAACTTTTTCAGTTTTTTATGTTTGGGAAGAAATAACAGTCGCCATAAGCCTGTTAATTTGTTAATTAGACCTAGGCCTATACTTGCTGATTTTCTCAAAACCTCAACCAAACAATTATCGTCTACTTGTTCCTTCTCTGAGGAAGGGTGTAAAATCTATCATCAAATGTTCAATGTGCTACACTTATCAATGTCTGCACGTTCGATTGCCTTTCATGGGCGGAGACTTGGTCTAGACTCTAGAAGTTCGAAGGGGCGAATGAGTGGCCAAAAGACGATCGCCGAGGCGCGACGTTTTGGGCGGACGCCCGAGTCACCGACGAAATGTTTCATTTTCATCGACCAATATTTCTGACGACCTTTTTTAGTCATTAATTTTGGTTGGAATCTCATGAAAAGATATCATTTCGTTTTCTCTCTTTTAGTCATTTGTTATTCTAGTTTCTATTATACTTTCCTTCTTGCCACATTACCAGATTTAAAAAGAGAAACAATTTACGATGCCATTTTTACTCTTTTTTTATATTGGAGGACATGACACTAGACGATCTCCCTACCACACTCGTAGGAGGGATCGTCCCCTCCCCAAGTCTCCGCTCATGGTAGTAAATGTAAATGTAAATGTAATCGCATATTTATATAGCGGCTGTGTTATGGCTTCGACCCTGAGGGTGAGATCCTTCACCACCGCTACTCCACATTTATATTGCGACCGAGCCACCCGCAGTAAAGATCCGAGAAATTAATCTCTGACCGACCGGGAATCGAACCCGGGCCGCCGGCGCGGCGAGCGGGCTACCAACCCACTCGACCACCGAGGATCTCTAGTAACAGTAGTAATAGGCCTAGTAGTAGCAGGCTAGCAGCCGTTATAGCCATAGCAGACCAATATTAACACCAAGGCCTTTCTCGCCAACATTGATCTCTCTTGGGCTAAAAATTAATAATAATTGTGGGCCATCGAAGAGTAATCAGTCACTTCAGCCTCTCTCTATTTCCGTTCATTTTTTCATACAATTCTCTCTTGCCTCTTCCCTCATCTCCATACGCAGTGTTTTCACTCGATCCACCCATGCATGTCCGTGGTTGGAGATCACTTAACCGTTGGATGTTCGGTGAAGCACTTCGTAGCTCACAAAAATATGTCTTCTCCAAAAGCCACGTTTGAGGTTGACCAGGTCTTAGACCTCTATATGTTTCCACCTTCAACCGCCTCATTGACGCCATGCTGCTGAAACCTGAAGTGCAGACTCGCTGTAGACCTTTGGCCATCTAGTGTTCGACCGCGACGGCCACCAAGCACGTCGTCGTAGTCGCTCTCGCTGCTTTCAGAGACGCTGCCGTCGGATTAGGGATCCAGCCAACCGGTTGACTTGAATTATTTGGATAGCTCAGTTTCGCTCTCCCTTCACCAACTATTCCGCCCCAAGAAGTCGGTTACGTAACTGGACATGAACGTTCTCTCTGTGTGGTCCATGGATCTTCTAGGTCCTCATGGGTGCCTGAACAATGTGGTCTACCCCAGAGGGTTCAGTCCTAGGTCCCATACTTTATATTATCTACACCTCAGGTCTTGCCACACTCCTAACAGCTCATGCGGTTTCGGGTCAGCAGTATGCTGACGACGTCCAGGCTTACACCCATTGCCTCCCCTCTAATGCTGTCGAAGCGGTTCGGATAATGAGCGGGACTTTTGATGCTCTAGAGACATGGGTGTCGTCCAATAGACTACGCTTGAACCCATCTAAGACAAAATTTATTTGGTTGGGCACACGGCAGCAGCTTGCCAAGCTTGATCTCTTTTCTCTTGCATCTGAATTTCCTGGCTTTGTCTTTGCAACCACGGTTCATGACCTCGGTGTCCAACTTGACCAAGAACTCACTTTTGCTCCTCAACTTCACCGTCACTCTTGCTCGAGACTGCTATTATCAGCTGCGTCAACTTCGCACTGTCATCCGTTCTCTTACGTCTGCTGCTACACTTACTTTAGTGCATTCCTTCGTTACATCTCGCATTGACTATTGCTCTTCACTCTACATTGGCCTCCCATCCAGCAGATTGACTTGTCTTGACCGGGTGTTGGGCTCTGCTGCGCGCCTAATTGGGAAAATCCCTAAATATGGTCATGTCTCAAACTACACGCTTGAGGTACTTCACTGGCTCCCTATTCGCCAGCGTATTGAGTTCAGGGTAGCTGCATTGGTATGGCGATGTTGTCAGGGTCTCGCCCCAATTTACCTCCGAGAGCTATGCAGCTTTACATTGGGTATCCAAGGACGTCGTCAGCTACGCTCCGCTGATAAGGGAGTCCTCTTAGTTCCTTATGCTCGTACTACTACCAAGAAGAATCGATCCTTTTCTGTGGTTGGCTCAGTGGTCTGGAATGGCCTTCCTTTTGAGCTATGCCTACACCCTGGGACTCTACCAGGATCCTTCCTTACTAAACTTAAAACTGTTCTTTTTGGGCGCGCTGGAGTCGGGAGCGCTTCTGAGTGGGTTTTTTCCTTGAAGGAGCGCTATATAAATGTCCGAATGAATGAATGAATGAACACAATCATGTGAAAGCGGTTATGATCGTCCATTAAATTTTCAGGCATTATGCGTGCAATGCTCATTGGTCAGCCACTGGTTGACAGTTTGGCTGACTAATAGAACCTTGACTAATCAGACTCAGTTCCTCCCAGGTGCATCAGAACTTAGCCAAACTGCACACGTTCTAATAGCCGGCATGCCATTTGGACAAACTTCAAAGTTCAAATGTACTGATACCATACACTCCGGGAACCACAATTAATACCGCGAAAGTTAGTAGGTCCTACCGGACAGTTAATCCCGCGACACTTAATCCCGCGGTCAATAATATTAATCCTGCGACAGTTAATCCCGGCGACATTTAATACCGACGACACCTAATCCTGCGACACTTAATGCCGGGGAAATAAAATAACATTTTAAAAAGTTGAATTCCATACATGCAATATTCACAGCAATATTCACTGTTGTTCAAAAGAGTTAAGCCTGTGCAAATAAATCGGCTTTTATAAAACCAGTAAAATTCGACAAAATCAATATTCACAGCAATATTTAGTTCTTGATAAAAAAAGAGCTCTGTTGGCATTGTCACGATGTTTAATATATTCTTAATGTCCATGTATCACAGTTTGTTTGCCTTTGCTACTGCAGGCGAAATTCACCTCCATGTCACTGCCCTATCGTAGATTGAACTTCGCAAAATCCTGTTTAAAATCCTTAATAATGATCGTTTTATGTACAGATGTACAACAGAAAACTAGAACAGATAGGTCAGGCTTACCTACATGTAATTGGCTATGTGGACAACGACAGTCGTACAAAACTTCGTACTCACGTGTGTACAGGTAGCCTATTACACTAGTGGCCAATTGAATGGAAACTTTCGTGTTTGACTGTTTTTAGTTCTATGGCTGACTGTTATTAGTTCTATGGCGTTGGCAGCTTGGCAGCTTGGCAGCTTGGCGGCAGCTTGGCAGCTTGGCGGCAGCTTGGCGGCAGCTTGGCGGAAGCTTGGCGGCAGCTTGGCAGCTTGGCAGCTTGGCGGCAGCTTGGCAGCTTGGCAGCTTGGCAGATTGGCGGCAGCTTGGCGGCAGCTTGGCGGCAGCTTGGCGGCAGCTTGGCGGCAGCTTGGCGGCAGCTTGGCAGCTTGGCGGCAGCTTGACAGCTTGGCGGCAGCTTGGCGGCAGCTTGGCGGCAGCTTGGCGGCAGCTTGGCGGCAGCTTGGCGGCAGCTTGGCAGCTTGGCGGCAGCTTGGCAGCTTGGCGGCAGCTTGGCGGCAGCTTGGCGGCAGCTTGGCAGCTTGGCGGCAGCTTGGCGGCAGCTTGGCAGCTTGGCGGCAGCTTGGCGGCAGCTTGGCGGCAGCTTGGCGGCAGCTTGGCAGCTTGGCAGCTTGGCGGCAGCTTGGCGGCAGCTTGGCGGCAGCTTGGCAGCATGGCGGCAGCTTGGCAGCTTGGAAGCAGCTTGGAAGCAGCTTGGCAGCTTGGCAGCTTGGCGGCAGCCTGGCGGCAGCTTGGCAGCTTGGCAGCTTGGCGGCAGCTTGGCAGCTTGGCGGCAGCTTGGCGGCAGCTTGGCGGCAGCTTGGCAGCTTGGCGGCAGCTTGGCAGCTTGGCGGCAGCTGGACAACTTGGCAGCTTGGCGGCAGCTTGGCAGCTTGGCGGCAGCTTGGCGGCAGCTTGGCGGCAGCTTGGCGGCAGCTTGGCGGCAGCTTGGCAGCTTGGCAGCTTGGCGGCAGCTTGGCAGCTTGGCAGCTTGGCGGCAGCTTGGCAGCTTGGCAGCTTGGCGGCAGCTTGGCAGCTTGGCAGCTTGGCAGCAGCTTGGCAGCTTGGCGGCAGCTTGGCGGCAGCTTGGCGGCAGCTTGGCGGCAGCTTGGCGGCAGCTTGGCAGCTTGGCAGCTTGGCGGCAGCTTGGGCAGCTTGGCAGCTTGGCGGCAGCTTGACGGCAGCTTGGCAGCTTGGCAGCTTGGCGGCAGCTTGGCAGCTTGGCGGCAGCTTCGCAGCTTGGATCCTTGGCGGCAGCTTGGCAGCTTGGCGGCAGCTTGACGGCAGCTTGGCAGCTTGGCAGCTTGGCAGCTTGGCGGCAGCTTGGCAGCTTGGCGGCAGCTTGGCAGCTTGGCAGCTTGGCAGCTTGGCGGCAGCTTAGCGGCAGCTTGGCGGCAGCTTGGCAGCTTGGCGGCAGCTTGGCGACAGCTTGGCGGCAGCTTGGCGGCAGCTTGGCGGCAGCTTCGCGGCAGCTTCGCGGCAGCTTGGCGGCAGCTTGGCGGCAGCTTGGCGGCAGCTTGGCGACAGCTTGGCGGCAGCTTGGCGGCAGCTTGGCGGCAGCTTGGCGGCAGCTTGGCAGCTTGGCGGCAGCTTGGCAGCTTGGCGGCAGCTTGGCAGCTTGGCGGCAGCTTGGCGACAGCTTGGCGACAGCTTGGCGGCAGCTTGCGACAGCTTGGCGGCAGCTTGGCGACAGCTTGGCGGCAGCTTGGCAGCTTGGCGGCAGCTTGGCGACAGCTTGGCGGCAGCTTGGTAGCTTGGCGGCAGCTTGGCGGCAGCTTGGCGGCAGCTTGCGACAGCTTGGCGGCAGCTTGGCAGCTTGGCAATTTGCTCAGTTAAGATAATTTTACCACAGGAAAAGTCTTATCTTGTAGAAGTTTCCAATGAATTGGCCACAACTGTAAGTGTCGCGACATCAAATGTCGCGGGATTAAGTGTCGCCGGGATTAAATGCCGCCGGCATTAACTGTCGCGGGATTAACTGACGCGAGATTAAATTTCGCCGGGACAAAGTGTCCGGTATTAAGTGTCCGGTATCAAATTTCGCAGGATTAAGTGTCGTGCTGCCATGCATACATGCATGCATGTCATGCATGCACATACACATGCATATATATACATACATAATATACACATACATTTATACATACATACAAATATAGCTACATACATACAATCATACATAGATGCATGCATGCACGCCTATATGCATACATGCAGACGCATACATATAATCATATATAATACATATATACATGCAAACATACATACATGTACATTGTACAAGCATACATACATATATACATACAGACATGCATAACACATACATGCGCACATACATACATACTTACATGCATGCATGCAAGCAAGCATATATGCATACTGGTTCATACATACATGCATGCAATGCATCCATACATGCAATGCATGCATGCATGCATACATACGTCAAAATATAAATGCATATATACATACATGCATGCATACATACATACATACATGCATACATACATACATACATACATACATGCATACATACATACATACATACATACATACATACATACATACATACTGTGAGCTAATTTTGTGTAGCGTGTGGTCAGTTGATCGTTGAGCGTACGGATAGACCAGCTCAAGGTCAGCTAATTGTTGAGCGTACAGACAGACAGGCTTGCAGGTGGCTGACTGGCGGGAAAGTTGGCGCGGCACGGCCGACCGTCGCCGGAGAGCGCGCGAGAGAGAGACAGACAGACAGACAGACGGAGAGAGGCAGAGAGAAGGACAGAGCGACAGAGGGAAGAGCGTACGCTCAGACAGTGAAATAAGTTGTAGTAGGAGTGCTAGTCGTGTGTAGAAGACGTTAGAGAAGAGTAATATAATAAGATGGCGTTTCTGTCGTGCAATTGAATTGTTTGTCGTCGTTGATGCATTGTTGTGTTGTTTGCGAATGTTGGAAATCGAAGAAGAAAATACAAGAAACTGATCTTTGTTGTAAGTGAACAAGTTTAAGAACTTTAGACACTTATAACCTAGCCATAGCTACCGCAGTACAGTGAATAGGTTAGGCCTAGGCTGCGCTGCAGAACAAAGAAGAGACTGGAAAATCGTGGGTGATTGTGGAAGATCACATTTGGTGACAGCGGTGGGATTGTCAATCCAAGTTTACGGACGGAAGGATATTTACGAACGTTGGGATATTGTCAATCCAAGTTTACGGACGGAAGGATATTTACGAACGTTGGGATATTGTCAATCCAAGTTACGGACGGTGGGATTTTGTATCCAAGTTACGACCGGAGGGATATTTACGAACGGTGGATTTTTAGTCCAAGCTACGGACAGTGGATTTCAAATCATTACGAGAAGCCGACCTCACGGGAGAAGGAGAATGAGCATTTGATCAACCGGAGAAGCATTCCGAGCATCCGAACAACTGGTGAGAAGATACAACGGGCATACGAACGACATTACGACAACGCAACGCCAGAGAGAGGTATACAAAACTCGCTCCTTGAATAAACAAGCAATAAGAATTAAAGTCAACCAATCACAGCAATCGTAGCCATTCCATCGATTTCTTCACGGAAATCATTTGAAGTAAAGAAGTAAGATGGAGAAACTTACAGAACAAAAACAAGCTAGTATAAAAAAGATGTCTTCTGATCGAATAATAACATTATTAATCGAAGCTGGTCTAGACGTGGAAGAAGTCGAAGAGATGTCAAGGGAAAATTTGATGAGAGCTTTAGCAGAGGTTTGGCTAAAAAAGGAAGCTGAAGAGAAAGGCGCTGTGGGTGGGGCTGAGGAGAAACCACAGGCTATGTCTATGGAGGCGTTGATGCAATTTATGATGATGAAAGAAGAGCAACGGAGACAAGAAGAGAAAGAACGGAAACAAGAAGAGAAAGAGAAAGAGGAGAAGCGTAGACAAGAAGAGGAGAAACGTAGACAAGAAGATGAGAAACGTAGACAAGAGGAGAAAGAGAAAGAAGAGCAACGGAGACAAGAAGAGAAAGAACGGAAACAAGAAGAGAAAGAGAAAGAGGAGAAACGTAGACAAGAAGAGGAGAAACGTAGACAAGAGGAGAAAGAGAAAGAGGAGCAACGGAGACAAGAAGAGAAAGAACGGAAACAAGAAGAGAAAGAGAAAGAGGAGAAACGGAGACAGGAGGAGAAAGAGAAAGAGGAACAAAGGAGACAAGAAGAGAAAGAACGGAGACAAGAGGAAAAAGTAAGAGCAGAACAAGCAGAAAGGATGAGACAAGAAGAAATAGAGATGCAGAAGCAGCAGTTCCAGCTTCAGTTAGAACAACTGAAAAGAGATCGTGACGAAGCTGAACGAAGAAGAATGGAATTGATGATAGAATACGAGAGGGCAAGGAAAAGTGATGAAGAAATACGGAAACAACAGATTGAAGCGCAAAAGGCTCGCGAGGAAGTCAAGGAAGCCATGCGTTTGGCAGAATTACAAAGAGCCGAAGAGATTCGACAGGAAGAATTGAATATGGAGAAAGAAAATTTGGAAAAGGCGGAACGAGAAAGGGAAGAACAAGTACAATTAGAACAAAAGAAACTCGCTCTTAAGGAAGCTCAGCTCCGAGAAATGGCTATTGAAAAGGAGGAACGCAGAAGGCAGTTAGAATTGTTGCAGCAGAAGATAGAACAAGAAGAACTGCGTAGGGAAGAAGATCAAAATAGACTGAGGGAACGAAATGAAGACGAAAGAAGAAGCCGTGAGGAGTTAGAAAGAAATAGGATCCGAGAAAGTGAGACAATGGTGTCTAAGATTAAGAAGATAGGTGATGCAATGAAACACGTGTTACCTAAGATGCCATATGATATGATGGAGGTGCCATTATATTTTGAGACAGTTGAGAATGCATTCAACAGTTTTACGGTGGAAAAGCAGTTTTGGGTCAAATTGCTGTTGCCACTAATGACACCAAGAGCGAGAACGGTGTTAAACCGATTGTCTTTTGATGATCTAGACAATTACGACATAGTGAAAGAACATTTACTGAAAGAATTCAAATTGACAGCGAGAGAATATCGATCACGATTTGTAGATGCGAAGAAAACGGCAGAAGAGACATACACTATGTTTACAGCAAGATTGAAGAATCTGTTGAACTATTATGTCAGAAGTAGGCGAGTGGGCAAAGACTATGAGAAGTTATTTGATCTGTTGGTGGCGGATAAGTTGAAAGAATGTCTACCACCGGGTCCACTACAGTTTGTACTAGCAAAGGAGGGTACTGAATGCTTGGAAGCTAGTAATGTTGCAGATCTCGCAGACATACATGTGAACAATCGAATTGGTCTAATGTTTCAAGACAAACCGAAATATGAAGCATGGGGTAATAGTTCGAAGCAAACCAGGTGGAATAGTAGTAACAAAGAAACGGGAAGCCAAGCCAGAAGTAATGAAGTAAGGAAAGATAGTGCTCCTGGAAGACAGTTTGGTCAAGATAGAAGAGAAGCAACGGGTGACAGACAAATATATAGTCGAATTCCAGTGATGGGACGCCAAAGAGAAAGCAATGCAGCATATACTCCGTACAATTACAGACGGGAGAGCACTGAACAGAGAGGTATTTTGAGGAAACGTTGCCATAATTGTCAGTCAGACCGACATTTGATAAAGGATTGTCAAGCACCACCAAGAATGACAAATCTGAGAAATAGATTTACTCGAAGTGCAGAAAATCTCAGAGTAAATCAGATCCAAGTAATGAATGCACCTAATCAGCTGGAAGGACAAGACAACCGCGAAACGGAAGTGAAGTCAGTAATGAAGTGTACGCCTCAGTTTACTATACAGAGAGAACTAGTAAAATCTGCTCCCATTACAGATACTTGTCGAGAAACAGAAAGCAAAGATGAATGTCAACGTACGAAGAAGTCCTTACTACAGCATGTAGAGGTAGAGATACGTGGAAATGATGACAGTTGTCATCCCGTGCAAGTCAAAGCGCTGATTGACTCTGGTACTGAGATTCCAGTAATCAATGAGGAATTATTGAAAGGAGCGACAGTAGAAGAAATTGGCAGAGTACATTTGCAATGTGTGGCTGGAGAACCCATTCCAGCTAAGTTGGTGAAAATAGAAGTGCGGATGAGTGGTCATAACGTACACGAAGGAGGAGATTTGAAGGACAAGGGAGTAAATATCGCGCCATATTTAACCTTGGTATGTGCCAGCATTCCAGCAGTCTTGTGCAAAGATAACAAAGAAAAGTTCTTGCTGCATCCAGAAATAATTGCAGAACTGAAAGAGGTTCCACCAGTGAGTGTATTGCAAGGAGAATTGCAAGCGAATGTGACTACGAGAGCACAAAGTCGAAGAAGAGAAGTGGAAGAAGGAGAAGAGGAACAGCTAAATGAAAGTTTGCTAGGCGATGACACAGAAAGCGATGATGAACAAAGCGTTCAAGAAGAAGAAGAAGGAGTAACATCCGGGAGCAATGAAATTGAAGAAGAGATGGTTGCATGTGAACGTGATGATTATGATGATTCTGGAAGTGATAGTGAAATGGACACGAGTATGAGAGATTTGTTTGCCGAGAATACGAGTGATGAAAGACAATTGGCAGACGCAAAGAAATTTGAAGAGCAGCAGAGAAATGACGAGTCACTGAAGTCGTGGTGGAAGATCACCTTGTCACCTTGTGCCGTCAGTTCGAGGAACTCTAGCGACTGCCATGGCCAGCCTTCTCCACTCCGTTAAGTGGAAGATAGCTCCGGTGGAAGATAGCTGAAGACAAAGGATCTGAGCTTAGTGTGGTGAATGGGTTGATGTATAAGAAGCATCAAATGTTGGACCAGTTGGTGTATCAGTTGGTGTTGCCGAAGGAAAGAAGAATTCAGGTGATGGAATTGGCGCACGAGTCAGTATTTGGCGGACACTTGGGAGAAGAGAAGACAAGAGAACGTATCAAATTGTCCTTTGTGTGGCCAAGGATGCGTAGAGATGTGGTGAAATTCTGCAAGTCTTGTGAGAAGTGTCAGTTGAAAGCACGACGTTTGGTGATGGATCGAGTACCGATTACGCCAATACCAAGGGAGGATGTGCCGTTCAGAAGAATGACAATGGACGTCGTAGGACCAATCGAACCGACGTCAGCAGCAGGGCATAAGTATTGCTTGTGCATCGTAGACTCATGTACAAGATGGCCGACAATCTTTTTGATGAAGTCATTGATTGCTAAGGCTGTATGCGAAGCTCTGATGAAGTTGTTCATGGATGTGGGAGTTCCGTCAGTGATAACGAGTGATAGAGGAACGAATTTTACAGCCAGCTTAACGAGAGAATTTCTGAAATTGATGGGGTGTTGTCCTCGATTCGATTCGCCAGGACATCCAGAAGCGGCCGGATTAGTGGAGAGATGGAATCAAACGTTCAAGAAGATGGTTCATCATGTCATTGTGGAAAATCCGAGACAGTGGCATAAAATCATTCCATTTACAGTCTGGGCATTGAGAGAAGTGCCTAATGCAACTACAGGAGTGGCACCGTATCTGCTGGTCTATGGAAAGTTGCCGAGAGGGCCACTAACCATTCTTAAAGAAAGCTGGACCAAAGAGATAAATTTACCACCGAACATTGGAGTGCAACCGGCTAAGTACTTGAAGAATTTAAGAGCAGACATGGAAAAGGCCTTGACATTCGCCGAGAGCTGTGCTGAAGAAAAGCAAAAAACAATACGCCAGTCAATATAACAAAAGAGCAAAAGATAAAGAATTCGAACCAGGAGAAAACGTCATCGTGCTGTATCCAACGTCAACCAATAAATTGATCTCACGATGGCATGGTCCATGCACGGTCTTGCAAAGAAGATCCAAATATTCGTATCTCGTGGACATGAATGAAAACGGTCGACGGATTATTCATGCCAACAAGATGAGGAAGTTCATTACGAGAACATTGTCTTGTGGTCTGATCGTGGAAGAGGATGACGAATTTGGATCAGTGGTAGAAATACCGCTGAAGGAAGACTATTCAGAGACAAAACAGAAATCACTCCAATTGGATTATGAACAAATTGGACATCTTACCAGCGAACAGCAGAAACAATTACTTGATGTACTGAATCGTTATGCAGACAGATTTTCGGACAAACCGGGACTATGTACATTAGTAGAACATGAAGTGGTGTTGAAACCAGACTTTCGAGAAAAAGAATTCATGGCATATCGAATACCACTAATATACCGGGCAGAAGTGGAAAGACAAATACAAGAGATGCTGAAAGAAAACATCATTCAACCATCGTCAAGCAGAATGGCAAGTCCACTTGTCATTGTCAAAAAGAAGGATGAATCCTTGAGATTGGCTTGTGACTACAGATACATTAACTCTTTTACTGAGAACTGCAGATATCCTATGCCAATCGTCAATGATGTTTTGAGCAAAGTCGGAAAATCCAAGTTTATTTCTGTTATGGACTGTCGCAGTGCCTATTGGACTTGTCCTGTGAAAAAGAGTGATCAATGGAAGACTGCGTTTGTTACACATAATGGACTGTACGAATTTACGCGTGTTCCTTTTGGAATGATTAACTCTGGACGGACTTTTGTAAAAGCGATAAATATGATTTTGCAACCGATACATGATTTCACTGAACCTTATGTTGATGACATTGCAGTGCATTCTAATGATTGGGACATTCATTTAAGGCATTTGGAATTATTTTTGAAACAAATTAGACTGCATAATGTAACGTTGAACTTGAAGAAATGTGTGTTTGGTAAGAGTGAGGTGAAGTTCATCGGTCACCTTATAGGATCAGGGAAGAAGATGATGAATCCAGATAGGATTGACAGTTTGATTAATTTGAAGAAACCTGAAACCAGGAAGGAAGTGAAACAGGTCTTAGGATTTTTTGGGTTTTACAGACAGTTTATTTGTAATTTTGCTGAAATTGCTAAACCATTGACAGACTTAACCAGCAAGAAAGTACCTGAGAACATTGTTTGGACTGATGCACATCAGAAATCCTTTGATTCACTTAAACAGATTGTCTTGTCAAATGTGGTTTTATATATGTTTGAGGTTGGTAAACCTTTTAATTTGTACTGTGATAGCAGTGATTTTGCTGTGGGAGCTGTCCTATCACAGGTGGACAATGAAGGGATAGAACGTCCCGTTTCCTTTATAAGTCAGAAGCTGACAGATACCCAGAGGAGATGGGCGACGATTGAGAAGGAAGCCTATGCAATCATATGGGCTTTAAATAAGTTGAAAGAAATTCTTATTGGTTCTAAAATCAATGTGTTTACAGACCACAATCCTTTAGTTTACTTGACTGAATCAATGTCGAAATCTGCTAAGTTAGTCAGATGGTCATTATCATTACAAAATTTTGACATACTGTTGAACTATAAGAAAGGTAAATTGAATGTAGTAGCTGATTGTTTATCTAGATTGTAGCGTAAGATATTTTATGATGTTATATATATTGGACTGTTTGCATTGTTTAGTTAAGATACGTTCGCTAATTTTTATAGATAATTAGCTCTCTTTAAAAGAAAGGAAAGAGGTAATGTGAGCTAATTTTGTGTAGCGTGTGGTCAGTTGATCGTTGAGCGTACGGATAGACCAGCTCAAGGTCAGCTAATTGTTGAGCGTACAGACAGACAGGCTTGCAGGTGGCTGACTGGCGGGAAAGTTGGCGCGGCACGGCCGACCGTCGCCGGAGAGCGCGAGAGAGAGAGACAGACAGACAGACAGACAGACGGAGAGAGGCAGAGAGAAGGACAGAGCGACAGAGGGAAGAGCGTACGCTCAGACAGTGAAATAGGTTGTAGTAGGAGTGCTAGTCGTGTGTAGAAGACGTTAGAGAAGAGTAATATAATAAGATGGCGTTTCTGTCGTGCAATTGAATTGTTTGTCGTCGTTGATGCATTGTTGTGTTGTTTGCGAATGTTGGAAATCGAAGAAGAAAATACAAGAAACTGATCTTTGTTGTAAGTGAACAAGTTTAAGAACTTTAGACACTTATAACCTAGCCATAGCTACCGCAGTACAGTGAATAGGTTAGGCCTAGGCTGCGCTGCAGAACAAAGAAGAGACTGGAAAATCGTGGGTGATTGTGGAAGATCACACATACATACATACATACATACATACATACATACATACATACATACATACATACATACATACATACATACATACATACATACATACATACATACATACATACATACATATATACATACATACATACATACATACATTCATACATACATACATGCATACATACATACAATCATACATACATACATACATACATACATATACATGCATACATATTGAGGTAATTCAGTGGCTCCCTATCCGCCAGCGTAATGAGTTCAGGGTAGCTGTATTGGTATGGCGATGTTGTCAAGGCCTCGCTCCATTTCACCTCCGAGAGCTATGCAGCTTTACATTGGGTATCCAAGGACGTCGTCAGCTACGCTCTGCCAATAAGGGAGTACTCTTGGTCCCTTTTACTCGTACTACTACCATGAAGAATCGAGCTTTTTCTGTGGTTGGCCCAGTGGTCTGGAATGGCAGTCCTTTTAAGCTCCGCCTGCAATCTGGGACTTTACCAGGATCCTTCCTTACTAAAACTGTTCTTTTTGGGCGCACTGGAGTCGGGAGCGCCTTTGAGTAGTTTTTTCTTGAAGGAGCGCTATATAAATGTCCGAATGAATGAATACACTCGCGAAAATGATACAATAGTGATTGGAAAAGTTATGGCCTTTTGCTTTGGTGAAGTTTACTCGATTGCATCAATCTTAAGGTTTTCTTTTTTCGCATGAATTACACGTTTGCTTTGCAAAGGAAATAAATTTTCATTGATTCACATCAAGACCATGCATTGATAAATTTATCTGATTTGATCTTTTTCATTCCCAAATACTTCAAAGTTGTCTACAAAAAATTGCACCAGGTGAATGTATGGGTATACATACATAGCAAGTGAATGTTTTCAAGTGTACGCGAATGCATGAATCATACAATGTCGTGAAATAACAATGTAATGTAATGTAATGTAATGCAAATCTTCGAGAATTTCTCAGCGCCCACAAAAGCTACGTCAGGGAGACCAGCTTATTCACCGGCGCTATATTAAATCAAGTCCGCAATAGCCAGAGCTGCCGTTTTCGTTCCGGTCCCAGGTCAAAATCCGAGGAGGTCAAGCCGAGGAGACAGCGTAGTGCTACGGTGGTTGTCGGTGATGGTGGTAGTTGGGTGATGGAACCTGATTGGAATCTGGATAGGATAGCTTGAAGAGTTCGGATCTCAGTCGTGAATGGAAAGCAGCAGAGGAGAGTGCAAGCGGAGGAGAGGTTGTATAATGTGTTTGTAATTCGATGACTTTTTTAATATCCATCTACAGGGTGGTCCAAAAAAAGACCCCACTACGTTTTTTGCTCATATCTTGGCCAAAATTAAGAATTTCGAAATGAAATTTTACAGGCTTATAGACAATTCATATTTACATATGATGGCCAAATTTCATCAAAATATTTCAAACAGAGCAAAAGTTATGCCACTATTATGCAGGCCACCCACCGTTTTTTGACGAATCAAAAACGTAACGCAACAAAAAGTAGGTTTTTGCCAATATCTTGGCCAAAAGTAAGAATTTCGAAATAAAATTTCTACAGGTTTATAGAAATTCATATTTACATATGTTGGCCAGATTTCATAAAAATATTTCAAACAGAACAAAAGTTATATCACTTTTAGTGAGGCCACCCTACGTTTTTTGATGATTCAAAAAAGTCAAAAAAAACGGTGGGTGGCCTCACTAAAAGTGATATAACTTTTGTTCTGTTTGAAATATTTTTATGAAATCTGGCTATGGTGTGTAAATATGAATTTTCTATAAACCTGTAAAATTTCATTTAGAAATTCTTACTTTTGGTCAAGATATTGGCAAAAACCTACTTTTTGTTGCGTTACGTTTTTGATTCGTCAAAAAACGGTGGGTGGCCACCATAATAGTGGCATAACTTTTGGCTTGTTTGAAATATTTTGATGAGATCTGGCTATAATGTGTAAATATGAATTGTCTATAAGTCTGTAAAATGTCATTTAGAAATTCTTACTTTTGGGGAAGATATGGTCAAAAAACCTAGGTTTTTTTTATGGCCCACCCTGTAGAGTTCTATGTATACACGTTACATCAGCGCCCCTTCAATGCTTCCTATAGCATGTAGGCCTATGCGTGTTACAAACAGATGCATGTTAATGAATAATATTAGTATGAGAATTATCATAGTAGAAAATAACTCAGACTCTTATGCTCGTGGAGATGGGTGTCTGTATCTAAGACTTAACCAATAACCATGTATGTACATGTACTCTAGGAAAGACTGGTGTTGAAACTCCAACCACCCGATAATTCTTACGTTGTGTTAATATCATTAGGAATACAATAAGTTTACCAATAAGTCAACACCGTTCAGATAAGTAGGCTAGAAGACTCACGGATGGCGAGCTCCCGCAAAAACTCAGAACCCAACCGACGAACTGTCATCCAGCTAATTCTATATAATATTGGACACCATACTTGCAGATCCTAGTGTCTGGCGAGTCTACTCCATAGGGTCACGTGGAAACCTCGATGTATAACGCCCGAACACCGTCTAAAGCACTGAGCAACAACTGGATATGAGAACATTTATAACTCCCAAAAAGCAAACTAGACTATGCAATGCACAGGCCAGATACCACCACCACCACAACCACCAACACCAACACCAACACCAACACCAACACCACCAGAAGTACTTCAACGTTAAAGAGAGGAGCTGCATGAGATTAAATATGAGGGAGACGATATTTGCTGCTGCTGCTCCTATAGTTGAATTGCATGAAGTCTAATTCAAATGACTGTATTTAAAGAATTTTTGTCACGTCAAATTTTTTTGAGAAATTATAGCACACTAGCTGGGGTACCCGACGTTGCCCGGGAAATTTAGGATTCGATCCGCTACGGCCACATCCCCACTCCGACCTCTACCCGTGACCCGAGAAATTTGGTTTTCACGAAAGTTTCCACCCCATCCCACCCCACCCCATACATCCACCCCCAACCCCTCTCACTCCCATCCCACCTCACCCCATCCACCCCACCCCTCCTCTTCAACCCCTCCCACCCCCACCCCACCCCCACTCCATACCCCTCCATCCCAACCCCTCCAACCCACCCCCACCCACCCACCCACACCCCAAACCCTCACCCCTCGACTCCCACGCCATTCCACTCCAACCCTCATCCCTTCTCACCCCACCCACCTCCACCACACCACACTCCCCGACCCCTCTACCCCACCCCTCGACACCCCCACCCCGCCAACCACCAACTCCACCCACACCCCTCCAACCCCCCCTACCATCCCACCCTTCCTCACCCCGCCTCTCTCGGTAAGCGACCCGTGAAATCCGTATTGGAAAAAGAGCTTAAACACCTCTAAAACGGTTAAAATAACTGCTTTTATATGTTGCAAGCGAATGAAAATTTATAGCGAAAATTAGTGTTTTAGACCTCCGCGCCCTGGCCCCCCATGGTGGTAGAGATTTGCCAACCACTGTTCCGGGTGGTTCTGATGGACCTCTATTTAGGAAATAAAATTCAAATCAATAGCTGCATTTGTGAAAAAATTTGGGAGGTTTCGCCCCCACCCTGCCCCCATGGTGGTAGAGAATCGCCAACCCCTCGACTTTGCGTCTCGTGCCGAGACCTACACAGTAGTGAAGGTTTGGAGTGAAAAGCTCAAAAACTGTGAGCGTGCATTCTGGACAAAGTCACCCACATACATACATAGCCAAGTCCTTTCTTACACAATAGATTAGGCTACATGAAAATAATAGGCCTACGATTTCACACCGCGCCACACTTTGTGAACTTGCGACTTTCACTCAAATCTCCCTATATAATTAGGGTGTCGATGACGGAAGATTTTTTTTATTCTCGCATAAAGTTGTTGCGTGCATGCAGCACGCTTTCTTACTCATTCACTTGTTTCTAACTTCAAATAAATTGCCCGAAGTTGCACTTGGACAAAAAATTAAGTGATTGTTGACTGAAAACGAATTGAATAATCTGGTACCAGCTGTACTAGTTTCCATTCTTCATTTCTTGTTTTCCAAAACAAACTTTTGTCGCATTGTAAATGTTTTGTTTTGAATAAACAATGATTAAATATTAAATTATTTTTCCCTTTACCATCTCCCAGCCCATGGTGAAATATATTTCTTATAATATACTTGCAATTTTCTAGAGAACTTTTAGATGATTTATTCATTATTTTTGCGAATGGAATACGAACCGACTCCCATTCGGAATTATCACAATAATTGATGATGACAAAGCGTGTGCAAACAGTATAAAGTCCAGCTGCAATGCAGTGGAAATTATACGTTGGTTTGCCAGTTCTACAGCAGCGAGTTCACAAGAAGAAGAAGAAGACTTCGACCGAAGATGACAAGCTGCTTTCTTGCCACGTTTACTCTTCTGCTGTTGGCTTCAACTGCGAGGGGTAACGGTACGTTTAATAAACTTCTTATAGTTTTTAAGTTTAGCAGAACCTACGCTACAATGCGATTTACAAACGCAGTTCGTGAGGGACTTGCCGAAGACCGCTGCATAGACTAGTGACTGCATCTATGGAATGCTCAGACAGTTGTACCCCATCGTCACGGCCCGAACATTTTGACCAGCAATCGCAAGACTTGCGCGTTTCATTGCTTCTTCAACACGTATTTGCCGTGTGTTTAATGGACTTTTGGTTGATGGACAATAATAATTATAGGACATTTAGGACATTTATTGACCCAATCAAACCAGTCCGTGTTTGGGGAACTGGAATGTCAGATACCTGAGAGAACCTAAAGTTAACTGCTTCCTGTAGCCTACTTGACCTGGGAACAATAATAATTATTAGGTCCTACCATCTTGCTGTCAACGTAATGTGAATAAAGTAGGTTATATGACTGGATGTTGTATGGGCGATTGCTCATGGACACACTGTACAATGATGCGTCCAATGTACAATTTTTTGCTCATGTTGTGAACAGAGTAGTAGACGGGATCTGCATTTACCAATTATTTTAGTCTGACATCGAGAACACCAACAACAGAAGCTGGTCCGCTTCAGGTTCTCACGAGAAGCCTCACCATGTAGGGTCATCCCAAACTAGAGAGTAGAGACCCCTTACCAGTCATGGAGTTGAACATTCCCAAGAGAACCAATTATGTTCCCACGACAGTGCCTCACAATTTCTTTCTAAGAATGTAAAAAGTTAAAGCGAATATGCGTTTGCGGCTAGACATTGCTTAAGCTCGTCTAGCCATATATTCTTCTTCTTCTTCTTCTTCTTCTTCATCATCCGTGGATTGAAAGCTTGTAGGTGGAATATTGAGACCTATTTTCTAACTGCAACTTTATAGTTTTTTTTCAAATCTCCCTGCATGAAGGCACAAAATAATGATAGAAATAATAGGCCTGCACAAAATGAAGCTGAAAATTTAGACATTTAGAAACATCTGAGCACAACTTCCATGTTCTTAGTTTTCTGCTTTTAATAAATTATTGTCAAGCTCTTGTTAAAACATTTGACCAAAGACATCCAAAATTAAATGTAGGATGGAGCGCCACAATTTCAGTTGCCTACAATGATGCGAAGTTATAAGAAGTTAAAAGTAACTAAGCAGTTAGAAGTAAGAAGTTAGAAGTAAGAAGCTAGAAGTAAGAAGTTAGAACTAGAAGTAAGAAGTTATAACTTATAACTTCTTACTTCTAGCTTCTTACTTATAACTTACTAGCTGGGGTACCCGGCGTTGCCCGGGAAATTTAGGATACGACCCGCTCCCGACCACAACCTCACCACACCACATCCCACCCCATCCCACTCCACAACACCCCACCCCACACCGACCTCCACCGGTACGCCACCCGTGAAATTTGGGTTTTCGAAAAAATTCTCCCCCAATCCCCCACCCCAATCCCCCATACCCCACACCCCTTTCCACCCCATCCCTCCCCAACCCCACCCTCTACCCTACTCCCACACCCCACCTCCTCCCCATCCCTCCCCCACCCCACTCGACCCCACCAAACCCGCCACCCCACCCCCACACCTCCACCCACCCACACCCCACTCCACACCCCCGCCACTCCAAACCTCCCAAACCCCACCCCACCTCCACTTCCAAAACACCTACACCCACAACACCCCCACCCCACCCCACTGTTCCACCCACCCCCTCCCCACCCCCACATCCCCACCCGCCACCCCGACCCCGCCACACCACACCACACTCCGACCTCGACCGGTACGCAATCCGTGAAATTTCGGTTTTCGGAAAAAATTCTTCCCCCACCGTCCCCACACGACCCCTCCCCACCCATTCCTCACCCGGCCCTTGCAGGCCGAGGTGTGGGCTGAGTAGAGGCGAGGTGGCCCGCGTAAAAATCTGTCTAGCTGTGAAACTATGGCAAGAGAATGGAAATTTACAGTGAAAATTAGGGTTTTCGCAATCCCCACCGTGGCCCCCATGGTGGTAGAGATTAACCAACCACTACACCGGGTGGCTCTGATGGCCCTCCGTCTAGGTACAAAGTTTCAGAAAAATTGTCGAAAAAAAGGGGGGAAATTTTGGGGTTTCGCTCCCCACCCTAGCCCCCATGGTGGTAGAGAATCGCCAACCCCTCGTTGGGGTGTGTAATGCCGAGACCTACACAGTAGTGAAGGTTTGGAGTGAAAAGCTCAAAAACTGTGGAAATGCATCCCGGTCAAACAGGCAGAAGACAGACAGAATCTTCTCTTTATTTATATAGATAAGTAAGAAGCTAGAAGCAAGAAGTTAGAAGTAAGAAGTTGGAGGCGAAACATCATAAATGGCAGAGAAGGATATACATGTAATGGGTGACTTGGAGAGATAAGATTTTAGAAAAATGAAGAAATAAGAAA